>APFE030323358.1:22772-78464 GCA_000404065.3 Pinus taeda
ATAAAATCGCCTTCCATTTTTCCTATATACCATGGAGATTCGCCCATTTATTATATTTATAAATTTAGGGGGGGTTCTTAAAATTTTCCTTGTGAAGAACCCTATGAAAAGAGACTTATAGCCTATGGTTTTCAATGTATGTTGCAACAATAACACAACTAGACATACAAGAGGAGAGAAAAAGTTTGCTTTAAAGGTATGATCAACAATAGGAGCAACAAACCTTTAAATGAACCTAAGTTGAAGCCTTAATGCAGAATTAGGGTTTTTCAAGCCCTAGAATCACCTAAGGTTGATGTTGTCAGACCTAGGGAAGCACTTTCAACCATAATTTGTTTTTATGCACTTTTATGTTTTAAGTCTCGTCAAGGTAATACGACCCTTAATCAGCTCAATGCTCCTGTCCTAGTTGAATTCAACTTAAAAACCTAACCCTAGCAGCTCCCTTGAAGGACCGAAATTTTAGGTGAGAGAGAAGAATGTAGAAAATCCTGTAGATTCACAAGATAATGCAATTTGCTAAAGCAAGAGACAAGAATCTACTTCTACTCTTTACATCGGAAGACCATAAACGTCGAGTAAACAATAATCAATAGAGGAAGATAATCAAAGGCACATAACACAATAAATATCCAGGGAAGCCACAACTCAAAACCCCATTATCAGTTTTGTATTAATCCGGAAAATCAAGATGAAATTACAATGCTTGTTCTCTCTATAACAATCGCAGCACTCAGAAAATTCAATATCCAACTCATAAGAAATCTCAAGGCCAAATCTTAGCCTCTTCACAAACTCTCCCAATCTTTATTCCAATGTATAATTCCTATGGAGGATAGCTTGTATTTAAAGGGAAATAAAGCCTCTAAAAACTACGCAATCCCTTAAGGATCAGTTCCTGATTGCATGCATTATCAATGCAACTCAGAAAAATCTAAAACAAAGAGTACACTATCCCTACACTCTAGTCGCAACTAGGTCTTTCTCAGAATCAACATGCATGAGTTTCTGATGAGTAAATATTCAGTTAACTAGAGTAGCACTAGTGGAGTTCATTTGTGTCACCACTGACTGTGATCTCACTATTAGTTCTCTCAATAAGTTTGAGAACTAATTTAACTGAACTGACTCATCAAACTGAGTCTTCTATTTTACAACTCACAATCAACTCATATTGGATTCCTACAAAGTAGGGATAACATACACGTGACTTCCAAAAGACTTCCAACTCGAAATTCCTAAGTTAATTAAGTTTAATAAACTTAAATTAATTATTTTAAGTTGCTATGAGAATAGAATTCGAATTTAATTCACATTTCAATTCAAGGACAAATTAAACTAGAATTTCTTGTTTCCATTTTTCAACACTCCCTCTCAACAAAAAAGGGATTATCAACTACCTCGATCCTAGCTTTGTGAAACTTAAATTTACATATTGACAGTTCCTTTGTCAAGATGTCATCATCTTGCTCCTCCGTGGGAATGTAACCTAACAACATGGTCCGCCTTAATACACATTATCTGAGATGATGATACTGGATATCAATATGCTTGGACTGATCATGAAAGACTGGATTTTCAGAGAGTTTGATACAACTCTGATTATCACAGTAAATCATTGTCAGATCCATCTGTTGACCAAAAAACCAGCAAGGATCTTCCTCATCCAAATATCCTCATATGTTGCTTGACTTGCAGCCATGTACTCTACCTCTGCCTCACTGAGGGAAACTAATCTTTGTTTCCTGTTATACCAATAAACTGCCGCTAACCCAATACTAAATATCCCTCCTGATGTTCTCTTCCTGTCGGATGGACTCCCTACCCAATCTACATCGGTGAAGCCTTGAAGCTTAACTCCCTCTGTCCATCTATACCATAACCCAAACTCAGCAGTGCCTCTGAGGTATCTCAACACATGCTTTGTCACCTTCCAGTACAGCTTGGTAGGCCTAGCCATCACTTGACTAAGCTGGTAAACTGCATAGCACATATCCGATCATGTGTTCACGAAGTACATGAGTGAAAACACAAGTTGCTTGTAAATAGTAGCTTCCACTACTTCCCCTGAAGTAGCATCCTCCTTCCTCTAGTTACCAGCTAGAGGAGTCTCCATGGGTTTACTGTTCTCCATGTAGAATCTCCTGAGTATCTCGTTGTCATACTTTCCCTTAGATACAAACAACTCCCCATCTCCCTGCCATACCTCCATGCCAAGAAAGTAATGGATGAGACCCATGGCCTTCATCTCAAACTCTCTTGCAAGGTCCCCCTTACAAAATTTGATGAGCTTCTCATCACCTGACAGTATGAGTTCAACTACATAAAGTACAATGATCAAAAGGTTACCTTCCACCAATATGTAATACAGGTTCGCATCCGCTTCACTCTTCGTGAAGCCCAACCCAATGAAGTAGCTATCTATTCTAGTGTACCAAGCACGGGGTGCTTGCTTCAGCCCATACAATGCTCTCTTGAGTCGGCACACATGCGACTCGCAGTCCAAGGTTTCAAAATCTTCAGGATTGCCTATGTAAACCTCTTCCTCAATCATGCCATTGAGGAAGGCAGTCTTCACATCTATTTGATGGATCTTCCAACCCATCTGTGTTGATAGTGCCAAAATAGATTTTATTGATGAGTATCTTGCAACAGGAGCAAAGGTCTCATCATAGTCAATCCCCTCTACCTGTGAAAAGACACATGCCACAAATCTATCCTTATTCTTCTCCACACTACCATCTATAGCTTGCTTTACCTTGTAAAGCCAACGGGAGCTCACAACTGCCTCGTCCTCTAGTCTCGGGACCAAATCCCAAACATTGTTTTGAACTATGGAGTCATACTCCTCCACCGTCGCATCAACCCAAACTGGTTGTTACACTGCTTCCTAAAAGGAAGATGCTCTGTCACAACACATACACCCATAAGTGCCATGTATCTAGTGTACCTCTCTGATGACCTCCTTTGTCTACGTTGAGAAGTAGGTTCTCCCACATTCTCACATGTATCATCGAACAATCTGTCAGCCTCTCTAGCATGCTTTCTTCCCTCTCTGGAAGACTCTGCATGAGTGGATGTCTCCACTCTCTAAACCTCTACATGTGGCTGCTCCACATCAATCTGGGGCCCCTCAACCTTAGAAGATAAAATCTCCTCATCCGCATGTAGCTCAAGCTCCCTCTTAAGGGATACTCGCATGGCCTTCTCCTCATTGAACCTGATATCCCTACGAACCATTGTCATCCGACTAGTCAGCATCTACACCCAATAGTTATGGGGTGTATCAGTGTACCCCACAAAGATCCCCAAATTTGTTGTTGGCTCAAGCTTCTTCCGTGCATCTTCGGTCACATGGCAATAAACCGATGACCCAAAAATCTTGAAGTGACCAACATCTAGCCTCTTACCGGAATAAGCCTCCTCGGGTGTCTTCATCTCAAGTATATAATATCGGCTATGGTTCTGAACATAAACTTCTACATTACATGCCTCAACCCACAAGTATAGTGGTAGGCCCTGATCATGCAACATCTCCCTTGTTGCCCCTACTATGCTCTGTTCTTCCTCTCGGCAACCCCATTCTATTGAGGGTTATGGGGTTTCGTCAATTCTTGTTTAATCCCTTCCATGGCACAGAAGTTCTTAAACTCATTGGAGACATACTCACCATCATTATCACTTTGTAGATATTTAACCTTATTGTCAGACCCTTTCTCTACCAGTGCTTTGAACTCACAAAAAATTATGAAAGTTTGATCATTTTTCTACATAAAAAAATCCCAACATTTACGAGAATAGTCATCAACAAATATAATATAATACTTGTGTTTGGTTCAGGATGTTGTCGATAATGTTCCATGCACATCTGAGTGGACTCTCTCGAAATTAGACTCTACTCGATTGTCTCTGTCTCCAAAGGAAGAATTGGTGTATTTTCCCAAAGTAAAACCCTTGCATGTATCAACTTGCACAAGTGTACCTTTGGGAAGACCAATAGAGATTTGCTACAATACCTTCAAAGCCCCATGATGCAAGTGGACCAATCACCTGTGCCACAACTCGCGGACGTCTCGGCTCAACATCTTTTCTTCTTTTGAACTCAAAGCAGCACAATCCTCTACCTCTATCTTATAAATATTCTGAACTCGAATCCCTATCCTCTTTACTTGACCTGTGGCTATGTGTCGAAGGAATGCCTTTCCTTTCAAAAAGATCACATCATAGCCTCTATCCTCAAGCATGGAAATGGTTACCAAGTTCTTCGTCAGCCCGGGTACATGCATAACAGTCTTCAAGGTGAGTGGACTCGCATGCTCCCTCTGAAAAGTAATATTGCCCACACCAGTAACACTATACTTACCATCATCATTAATCTCAATATGTGTCTTGAGATCTTTCTCGTCCAGTTCACTAAATAATTCTTTGTCACCAGTCATGTGGAAATAAGCCCCACTAACTAAGTAGCAGACACTTCCCATCAATGAATACACCATGCATGCAATGAGGGAAAAGTCCAATTTGAATTAGGAGGCCAAAGCCTCACCCGCTGCTCCTCCTGAGGACTTCTTCAATGGATAATTTGTTACAAAGTGACCCATCTTGTGACAATGAAAGCATTTAACTTTCGTCATGTCCTTCTTCATACCTCCATGATAAGAATCTGATTTGGAATGGGAAATTTTGTTGAGATTGCAACAAGATGATGGAGCTTAGTGAAAAGAGTCGCCTTCACTAAGTGGGCCCGCAGGAAAATTATGGCGCAAAGTCTATTTTTAGACATATGGATCATGTCTATGAGTTGCAGGATGTTGTTTATGGATGATTGGTCAAGTTGGCAAAAAAATAGATGGACTTCTATTTTTAGACAACAGCGGTGACACTGTCAAGTCTAATTATAGAGCAGTCAAATATTATTAGCTTATAATAATATTTAGACTATAAACTTTATCTTATTCTCTTGGAGCACTTCAGTTTGAGCTACAGATGTGGCACATTCAGCTGTCAGAAGGAAATAAGTTTTCTTTGTGGGTCAGTTGAGTTGTTGCATGCATGACTTTAATTAGAACTCAATCAGTTGAGTTTGGTGGAGTTGATTGTGGAGTTGATGGAGTTGTGTTCAGTTTGACTTGGTTAAACTAGTTGTAATTAGTCTAACTGCAAATAGACTAATGATGAGTTGTTAAACTATTATTAACTCATAATACAACTAAAGAATACATCAGTTAATTCAGTTGCATGTCAGTGCATGTTCAGTTCAGCAGGGACAGGGGTTACAGGATCAGATTGCTATCAGTTGTGACTATAGTTGTGCATGAGGATTTGCATAATCAATGGGATTGAGTTATGCCAATGAGAATTGGCCAATACCAAGTGATTATAGCCTCTGCTCACGTGATTCCCAGTTCGAGTGACTCTTTTGAGGTAAATACGAGTTTGGTTCAACCATTCTCATCCATTCTTGAGCAGGTATTGAGCAGTGGAGGCAGGCAAGCAGTGGAATAGATTCGGCGATCAGATCTGAGTTGTATTGTGTGTAACAGGTGGAGATAGTGCTAGATACTTGTGAGAAGTATTGACTATTGTAATGTTACTGTTCTCAATCATTAATATTACAGAATAGTGTGTGGTTTTTCAGTTGTAAGCTTTCCCCAGGTTACATACTGTGTTTAATGTGTGCATGCTCTTGATGTTTTATTGTTATTGATGCTTCTATATTGATGATCAACGTAGAGGAGCTTATGTATTGTGTATGTGTTCCACAATAGTACATGATCAGGATAATCTCCATTGAATATGTGTTTATTATTCAAAATTTCTACAAATTTTACCTTTCCCCTTCCTCACCTTAATCGCTAAGGCACATTTCTCTTCATCATCAGTGTTTGATGAAGAGCCATCCCTGGTGTTCCTCCTAATCTCATCTTGCATCAAATCCGACCATCGTCGTTCCCAATTTGGCAGCTTCTCCCAACCATTGACAGAGTCCTGATAACTATGCCAACTCTTTGGGAGTCCAAGAAGAGAAAGACTCACCATATCCTCCTCGGAAATTGTGATTCCAACATCTCCAAGTTCATCCCATCATTGAGTGAACTTGGTCAAGTACTTTGGAATCATCTCGCCTTTCTTCATCTTGATTTTACAAATTTTATCCTTCATTTCCAACTTCCTTTGATCATTGTTATTCTGATACAAGTCTGTCAATGTTTTCCACATAGCATGCGGGGTTTCCTTTCCATCAAGACTCGAGATAATATGATCTCAAACTCCCTCAAGGATTATCTGCCTTTCCTTTGCCACACACTTCTTCCACTCGACCAAGTTTTGTGCATCAGTATTTGTTGGCTTAGGAATTCCTTCCTTCAAGCCATTGTCCTCTAGAACAGCCTCCATCCTATCCCTCCATGATATTAAATTTGAGCTTCCTTCCAAGGAATACTCAAACCTCAACCCATGGAACGACATTTGTCGACCCTGAAGTATGTATGCAAATTCGACCTTCACCTATAACCCAAAAACTCAAAACTTTGAAATCTCCTCTAGAGAGCTGATTTTAAATCAACGATATTGCCCTCATCCGAACTCTAATTCGGTCGATTTGTTTTTTGAATTTGGGTATATTTTCCAAAGGAATCCAGATCTGCAATTTGTTTCTGAAAAATTTTCACAAAAATTCTCAGATACACTCTACAAACTCTCGGCCCAAAAAAAAATCTTGCTCTGGAACCATGTAGAAATTCTTGTAGATTCACAAGATAATGCAATTTACTAAAGAAAGAGACAAGAATCTACTTCTACTCTTACAGTGGAATCCCATAAAAATCGAGCAAACAATAATCAATAGAGGAAGAGAATCAAAGGCACATAACACAATAAATATCCGGGGAAAGCCACTATCTGTTTTGTATTAATCCGTAAAATCAAGATGAAATTACAATGCTTGTTCTCTTTAAAACAATCCCAGCCTCAACAAATTCAACCTCCAACTCATAAGAAAGCTCAAGGCCAAATCTTAGCCTCTTCACAAGCTCTCCAAATCTCTATTCCAATGTATAATTCCTATGGAGGATAGCTTGTATTTAAAGGGAAATAAAGCCTCTAAAAACTATGCAATCCCTTAAGGATCAGTTCCTGATTGCATGCACTATCAATGCAGCTCAAAAAAATCTAAAAAAATAGTACATTGTCCCTGCACTCTAGTCTCAACTGGGTCTTTCTCATAATCGACATGCATGATTTTCTTATGAGTAAATATTCAGTTAACTAGACTAGCACTAGTGGAGTTCATTATTGTTACCACTGACCGTTAACCCGCTATTAGTTCTCTCAATTAGTTTGAGAACTAATTTAACTGAAATGACTCATGAAACCGAGTCTTCATTTTACAACTCATAATTAACTCATACTGGACTCCTACAAAGTAGGGAGAACATACACGTGACTTCCAAAAGACTTCCAACTCGAAATTCCTAAGTTAAGTTTAATAAACTTAACTTAATTATTTTAAGTTGTTATGAGAATAGAATTCGAATTTAATTCACAGTTTAATTCAAGGACAAATTAAACTGGAATTTCTTGTTGCCATTTCTCAACAAAGAAGATAAGTTTTTATGATATGTTACCACAATTTTGGATGATAATTCCCTTTATTTGCTCAGGTGATGGAGTCGTAGGGATTTTGATCATGGAAATATCAAACTCTTGAAGGGAGTAAGGGGGGAAACCCTAACTACCACTTTTTGAGGGCATAAATTTACTATAGAAAAGTTCTATAGGAGGTTCTCTATGGAGTCCAAGGATTAAAAAATTAAAGCTAGCAAAATTTCCAAGTATTTCATATAAAGATAAGCATTTAGACATGGAACATAGAATTCATAGCAATATTCAATTGATGTAATAATCCTGGAATATATTCAACAAAAAGTACTCACAAGATATCCGAGAACAAGCCTTCTTTATCCTAAAATAATGTCTCCACAACAATAACTAGTCTCCAATATCCAACTTTTACACAAGTGATAATGAAAAAATGGAAAGAGTTTACTATCTATTTATAAAAGGTATACCTCTTTTAATTTATAACTAAAATCCCCTACACAAGTTTTATTTTTTAGTGGACAAAAAGTAAAATTGGGTTACAAGTCAACCCACTAGCTTTACAAAATAATATGTCAAGATAAGCCAACACATGTGAGTTGTAGGCCTAAAAAGGTCATGACATCATACCTTTTTAAAGTTCAAAATGATCCATAAAGGAAAATTAAAGGCTAAAAATGTCTCCAAGCATCATTATCATCCTCCATTTCAATAAAATACCCAAACATGCACTAAAGCAGCTCTAGGGGTCCAAAATATAGTTCTATGTGCCACAAACATCTCCATGGGTGTCAATGAGAAACATGGCTCCAGATATCTCCAATGTTAGAGTTCCATTAGGGGCAACAATCCCTCCTTAATCATCCTATGGATGACCATCCTCATCTAGTCCCTAGTCATACCATGTCAATCAAGTAGTGTCAAGGCCATCTTGGGGGCATGTTGGGTCCATTAGTACATCATCACAAATTTTTATATCCCTATAATACTAGCATAACCCTATATTTATATTTTTGTTCCCCATAGAATCCCATTATTGATTGTAGTCCCCTTACATTATTATTTTTATGTAGGCCTTAATTATATTTTGACAATTTAGACTCCTATATATACCAAAGAGATCTTGTTATTTGAATAATCCAAGAATTGTTCATTTATGAGATGTAAAAGTAGGTAACCCCCTTGAAGTGGCTTACTATCAAGGTGTGTAAATATCTTATTTTCTATTTTTATATTATTTTGATTCGGGTACATAACATTTGGTATCAAAGCTTTCGATCCTGGGGTTTTGTTGCTTCAAAGAAGTCATCTTGGAATTTCCACTATAACTTTTTTTATGTGAGGCTTTAGAAATTGGAAATTTGACCACGTGGAATATAAATATTGATGAATATAATATCAAAATTTCGGATCTTTTTTCACTATATTTTCATAGATATGGTCCAAGGAAGTTAGGGTTTTTGAATGCTCCTAAATTTTGTCTCAAACAGGTGTCTCGTGGAAAATCATCATAACTTTCACTTCAAGCATTGGATTTGAATTTCATAAAAAGTGGTTGAGATTGCAAGGGCTTTAGCTTTATGGGTGTCATTTTTAGGGCCAAATGTTTAAACAATGACACATGGCATCCCATACAAGTTCGTTATATTGAACCTGTCCATAATCAGGTCATCACGGGAGATTTGGAATATATTTATCTTGAAGAATCCAATATCGGTCTAACTTGTAGGATTATAAATAAGACACAAAAATATATCATAGGACAAAGTTTCAAAACTTTGGAGGCCGAAATCCCATAGATACAATAGCTTCAATGTCGGCTAGATCAACAAGCTCAAAATCAAGTTCTTAAAAATAAAAAAGGTGTGTATTTTTTAAATTGTATAACTTTTGTTTAAAAAATCAATTTGAAGTGATTCAAAGAATCATAGTGAAGCCTGGATATCATTATTTGATTCCAAAATGGCTCCCAAACAAAAAAATGCTATACCAATTAAGCCCCCAGAAAGCTCTATTTTGACATATGAAGAAGAGGAAGAAATGCAACATGATATATCAAAATTACAAGACCAAGTACAACAAATTTCACTCTCGCAAAGAGTAACCAAAAATGAATTGGAAGCTAATATGGATGGTTCAAAAACATAAATAAAAGGGGACACGGAAGGTTTGCAAGATGGTTTAAAAGAAGGAATAAAAAGGGACATGGAAGTTTTGATAAAGGTTCTACAGAAAATGCTTCCTAGTGGTGACAAGGTATTCTTTGAAACTCATGATGAGAACAAAAGGAATGTGAATCATGATTTTAGAGACTCCAACTTTGGTTTGAAGACAAACCACATTCCAAATATTGATATGAGGAATTTTGGTGGCAAGGATTCAGTAACATGGATTGATGGAGCAATTCTTTGATGTACACGATGTGCAACACACACAAAAGGTATGCATTTCATCTTTATATTTAGAACCCAATCAGTTTGTGTGGTATTTATTTCTTTTTTCTCGTAAATCACTTATCACTTGGATAATGTTTATAGAGGAATTGACAACACATGATGTGAATACAAAGAGAAATACCTTCTTTATCCAGTTGATAAATCTTAAACAAAGGGGTTCAGTTGTGGAGCACATTGAGAAATTCCAAAGATTGAATAACAAGGTAATTTATATTCTAGAGGAGCATTTGAATGATGTCTTCAAAGGAATTTAAGGGATAACATCCAACATGATGTTTTCCTTTGGGAACTTAAGTCATTGGATAATATGTTCCCGGTGGAAACAAATGTTGAAAGAAAAATTATGGCAACAAGGAGGTCTACCACTCATAACTATAAATATGGATGTGTTGTCGCTCCTCACCTCCTACAACCTAGAAGGTGGTGAATACTAATTGCTAGGGAATATTAAGATGGGGGTGAATCAATATTTCACTTCAACTAGTTAATTTTGAATTCATAGAGTATTAAATATCATTAGCATCATATCAAAACATAAATCAACATAAAATCAGACGAATATTATGAAATAATTTTTAGATGCAAACCATTCTGAGAGAAAAAGCATTGAATGCTTTAATATTTGTCTTTGAAAATTACATCAACATGAAGCACCAACTTCCAATATTTACAATACCAGCTAAAGGAGGCACCAACCCCCGAGTTTACAAGCTCCAACTTGAAGGACGCTCCAACTCCCTGATTTACCAGCAATGAATAGAAGGAGGCTTCAACCCTCTAGTTTTCTCAGCTCCAACTAAAAGGATTTCCAGCACCTTGTCCTTATTAACTCCAACTAAAAGGATGTTCCAACACCTTGGCTTTATCAGCTCCAATTGAAAGGATGTTGCAACACCCTACATAGACACCAACCTACCCTCACCACCCTACCACCCTAAAGTGTTCGTAGGATCCAACCCGAAGGACACTCCAATCTCCACCTTGCACCACCCTACCACCCTTAAGATAGAAGAAGAAAGAATAATATAGATTACACTGAATATGTTTCTCAAACATTGTTATTAAAACATTGATGTGTTTTCCCTACTCTTATCATATCACTGTCACAATACAACTATATTTTCCACTGTTGTCACTTCCATGTCCAAAAAATCAAATCATATCACTGATAGCTCTTGCCCACATGCACAATCCGATGTTCCATAGATTTTTCCTATGCCCAGCCTTGATTTATCTCAATTATTTCCACAAAATCATGCAATCTCTCTCTATTTTCTCAAACCCTAGCTTCTCAAATCAGCCATATGTAAGTGAGCTACCAAACCCTAGTAGTATAAACATCTCTTCCAAATCTATTGTCACAACAGCCTACTCATAACCCTTTATAATAAGGAATATGATCATAAAATCACAGTGACAAGGCTTCTCATGTCTCTAAGATTGTTTTCTATTGAGCCGTAATTGTAACGCTTCTTTCGAAGTTCAATTTGGACTAAAATTGAGTCTGAAAATGTCAAAACCATTCATAACCATATAAGAAATTGAAATTTCTAAAAATTGTCCACTTTGGATGTGCTTCTACAAGTTGCCACTTTCTGGAAACAAAGCTACAAATTGGTTTGCTCTGATATGTGTACTAGTGTGACAAAATGAAAATTAAAACTTCAAAATGATTGTCTTTTCAAATGTAAACTGACGATCCTCCAAATGCAGTGAGAGTCCACTTACCACTTTAGTTATATAACGTTGCTTATTATTAGGTCTCTATAATACTAGTGTAGCCCCTTATTATTATTGTTAGTGTAGCCCCCTTATTGTTATTGGTGTGCCCATGTAGTCATCATATTGTTATTATTGTGCCCCATAGAATCCCACTATTGTTATTGTTGTGCCCTTACATTATTATTGTTATGTAGGCTCTGATTATATTGTGACCCCTTATACTCATATATAGAAAGGAGTTTTTGTCATTTGAATCATCCAATAATTATTCATTAATGTAATGTAAAGGAGGTTTCCCCCTTGAAGAGGACAATTTTTAAGTCGTTGATCTATCTTTTTGTGAGCTGGTTGGATAACATTTGGTATCAAAGTTTTGGATTCGACATTTCGCTTCTTCAAACATCCCATATTGAAATTTTCGCTATAATTTTTTTGTCTACGAGGCTTCAAAATATGATATTTTTACCACATGAAGCCTAACCCTTGATTAAATTCGTGTAAAAAATTCAAAGCTTGGTTCGCTATATTTTCAGAGATATGATTTGAGGAAGTTAGGGTTTTTGCATGCTCTAGAATTCTGTCTCAAACAAGTGACCTAGGGAAAATCATCATAACTTTGGTTTCAAGCATCAGATTTGAATTCTGTAAAAAGTGGCTAAAATTCACAGACTTTAGTTTTTCATGTATCAATTTTAAGACCGAAGGTTGAAACAGCAAAACATGGCATCTCGTACAAATTCGCTCCACTGAACTCGTCCATAATCAGGTCATCGTGGGAGATTTGGCATAACTCTTCCTTGAAGAATCCAATCACGACCAGACTTGTGGGGTTGGAAAGAAGACTCATTATTAACCAATCACAGGAAGAAATTTTAGACCTTAGAGATCCAAAATTACAGAGATACAACATATTTGATATCGATCTTCTACATAGCAAGAAAAAGGTGTGTATTTTTTTTAAATTTTACATAAGTCTTGTTTGAAAATTCAGTTTAAAGTGATTCAAGAGGCATAGTGAAGCATAAATATAATTATTTGATACCAAAATGGCTCAAATCAAGAAAATGGAAACACCTAGTAAGAAACCATAAATGATCCAGATTTAAACAGGAACGCAACAAATTACAGAGCTAACCATAAACATAGAGATGCAGTGAAAATAATACTTCATTTTATTAATGTAAAATACTGAAATATGCTTACAAACAAAATTGGAAATAAACAAGCTAGGGCAATGGTAGCTTATCTCTAAGAAGAGATGTGGTGGCTACATGCCTCTGAACCGTGTTACAATGAGGCTCGAAGGCCTATTTATTATTGAGAAACAATGGAAAACCCATCCAAAACCTAAACCTAGAAGATGAAATGCCAAACTATGGGCCCTGTTTGGGTAAATTGGTACATCAACTTCCCGGGGTCGTAACTTTGGCATACGATCTCAGTTTGACGCACACAGTATCTCGTTAGAAAGATCTATCCGAGAACTACAACTTTGGGAAGACCAACATCAGTCCATGGACCTTGTTGCTCCTATTTTTCCCAAAAAAAATGTCGCTTAGTGCCTCAAAATGGCTCCGGAAGTTCAGGACACGAAAAACTGCTAAAAATAGTAAACTGGGCTATAATTAAGGAAACTGAAATGTTGAAAGAAATAATGGTGGGGGTCCAAGTGGATTTGGCAGGTGGCCACCAATATCCACCTGGATCATTCCTCCCCCCTTAGGAAGCAATGGTCCCCATTGCGTTGAGTTCCTCCATGAGATGAGGAAACTTCTGTTGAACTTGGTCCCTGGTGAGCCACTTGCTCTGGTGAAGGAGTTGGCATGCTTTGACAACTCGATACAATTGGATATTCTACTAGCGAGCGTGCTTGATCTGTGTGTCCATGATCCAATTAGTTGTAGCTTGTTCCATGCAATCTGTGTTTAACTCTGTGGGTGTGAGTTGTTCTACAATGTCAGATGTGTCTAGTAATGGTGGAAAGTATGGCCGAAGGCGGTCCACATTGAACACTGGGTGCAGGCCAAGGAATGGGGAAATGTTGAGCTCAAATGTATTGTATCCCACAGCCTTGGTAATGGTGTAAGGACCATATCGGAGTGGTCTGAGTTTCTGATAGGCTCCAGTGAGGCGTTCCTTTTGCAAATGAAACCAGACTTTGTCGCCCACCTAAAACTTGTGTGGCATCTAATGTTGATCATGTCACTGCTTGTAGTTGGCATTTGATTTCTCCAGAATTTCATGGACCTGCTGGCGAATATGTTGGATGTGCTCACTGAAGTTGTTTGCCTTATTTGTTTCAGACTGGACATGAGCCGAATCTGCGTGAGTAGCTGCAAATGGCATGGCCACATCAATGGGAAATAGTGGCTGGAATCCCAAGCCCACCTAAAAAGGGTTGTGGCCAGTCGAGCTGTGGAGAGCCCAGCTGTAGTTGTGCTGAACATAGGGGAGGCTCTCGTCCCATGTGCATGGATTCTTTGAGTTGTACATGCATAGAATGTGTACGATCATCCTGTTGACAACCTCTGTCTGGCCATCAGTTTGAGGATGGAAGGCTATAGACTTAGTGAGTTTGGTGTCGAGCATCGACCAGAGACTGGACCAAAATGTACTGAGGAACCTGTTGTCCCAATCTGAGATGATCGACTTTGGGATCCCGAAGTGTACCCACACTCGTTCAAAGAAGAGTTTAGCAGTGGCTTCTGTTGTGATGTTCTTCTTGCGGGCAGCCATAATGGCCATCTTCGAGAACCCGTCGACGACCACAAAAACATAGTCATTTCCATGCTTAGTGGAAGGAAGGCCTGACATGTAATCCATGGAGATGGATTCCTAAGGTCGACTAGGGGTAGGAAATGGGGTATAGAGGCCTTGATTTTTGATGGTCGGTTTGACAATGGTGTAGGCAGTGCATAATCTGATATACTTCCCGATATCTTGTCAAAGACTCGGCCAATAGAAATACTTCTGCAGTACTACCACCATTCTCTCGACCCCGAAATGTCCAGCAGCCCTACTATAGTGTGCTTCCCAAATCATCTTGGCACGCTCACTTGAAGGAACACAAAGGTGACCCATGTGGCATAACAGGGCATCCTGGAGGTGAAAATCTGGAACATGCTGACCCTCCAAGAGTGTCTCGTAGGTGTGGCCGAATTCTGGGTCGCTTTTGTAGAGAATTGGCCAATCAAAAGTCTCGTGCCCATAAGAGTTGAGCACAGTGGTTAACGCCATGATCGGTGCTTGAATGAGGCAATCTGCAACATTATTGGTGCTACCCTTCTTATACTTGATATTTAAATGGAACTGTTGCAAGTATGTGGACCACTTCTGATGGCGATCATTCTGCAATTTCCCTTGGGTATCTATGAATTGCAGGGGTCGGTGGTCTGTGTGGATGATCGTTTCCTTCCCCAAAATGTAATGCTTCCATTGTCGGCAGGCCTGCACAATGGAATACATCTCTTTGTCATAAGTGGGATACTTCTGGACTATGTCTAAAAGTGTCTCACTGTGATATGCCGCTGGATGCCCATGTTGAGTGAGGACTGCCCCAATAGCATAGTCAGAGGCATCTGTCTCAACCTCAAATGGTTGTTGCAAGTCTGGTAATGCGAGCATCGGTGCCGTGCAGAGGCGATATTTCAACTCTTTGAATGCCTTCTGTTGAGATTCAGACCAAAGGAATTTTGCTTTCGCTCCTCCCTTGGTGACTTGACTCAAGGGCCAAGTGATATGAGAAAATCCCAACACGAACCTGCGGTAGAAGTTGTCAAGACCTAGAAAGTTGCGAAGCTCTATCAGAGTGGTTGGAGATGGCCAATCTCGAATGACTTGGATCTTGGATGGATCCACATTTACCCCCTGTTCATCAATAATTTATCCAGATACTGAACCTGGGTCATGCCAAAAGTGCATTTCTCCAAATTGGCACATAACTTGTGTTGCCGCAGTGTTTAGAGAACCTGTCGGATGTGGTGGAGGTGTTCTTCCCAACTCTGGCTAAAGATCAGGATGTCATCCAAGTATACCACTACAAATGAGTTGGTGAATGGCTACAAGATGGCATCCATTAGCCTCACAAAGGTTGCAGGAGAATTCGTCTATCCGAAAGGCATAACCAACCATTCGAAAAGGCCCTCCTTGACTTTGAAGGCAGTCTTCCACACATCGGAGGGTTCGATTGGTACCTCGTGGTATCCTGACTTCAAATCGATCTTGCTGAAATATTTTTCCCCCTTCAATTGGTCCAAGAGGTCATCAATCTGTGGGATCGGGTACCTATTATGGACAGTGATCTTGTTCAGCGCCCGATAGTCAATACAGCCATCCTTCTTCTGTACCAACACGATCGGGCTCCCACAGGGCGATGAACTTGGACAGATGTGACCTTTCTGTAGTAGCTCCTGAATCTGCCTCTTGATTTCATCATTCTCCAGAATAGAGCACTGATAGATTGGTCCATTGGGCAGCGGCGCACCTGGGGTCAGATAAATGGAGTGCTTGACATGACAGTGTAGAGGAACCCCTACGGGGGAGGTGAAGATATCCTCATACTCCTTCACGACCTTGTCCATCTGTAGTTGTTGTGCGGAGGGGCCCTTTCTGGAGGTTGTGGCCACCATCTTCTTCGTTCCTTGAGGGCATATCATTAGAAAAACAAATTTCCTAGTTTTGGAAACAAGCTTACTGCATTATTTTACAGTAATCAAAGAGATGGCGGTAGGTGGTGCTACCTCTAGTATCATGTACAACTTATTTCCCAAAGTAACACTAATAGCACGGGGCCTTGATTCATACACAGCATGTCACTTCCATAAGTAAGGTTGTCCTAATAATACATCACAAACTTCAAGGGGATAAATGTCACACAATACATCATCCGTGAAGGGCTTGATGTTGTATGGAAGGCGACACTGTTGGCTCACGCGAAGATCTCGTCCTTGGTGAAGCCACCTGATGATGTATGGTTGTGGATGTGTTGTGGTTGGTAAGCCTAACCGCTTCACGACCTCTGCCGAAATGAGGTTCTTTTGGCTCCCGCTGTCGACAATGAACTGTAGCGGGGAGCCCTTTACCCACATCTTGGAGTGGAAGAGAAGCTCCTCCTCCTTTAGATCTTTGGTTTCCTCCTTCTGGGTCTTCGTGGTGGTAATGGTGGCATTGGGCTCCACATCGATAATCTGCTTCCCTTTGTCATTCCCCTTATCGGGTTCTGTCTCAGAGTCAGAACATGCATCTGATTCTGAAACCTTTAGCTCGGCCACCAGTGGTTGTTTGGCCCAACACTCACTTGTCTTGTGAGTGGAGCTCTTATGGAACTCACACCACTTTCCTGTGTCCTTTTTCGGCTTCACGGCATTGTTCTTTGCTTGCATATTTAGCAGGTTTTCTTGGGCCGCCCCACCTTGGCTTTGTCCTCTGTGGTTTGGGGGCACCTTTCCCTTGCTTCGGATTCACAGATCCAAAGTCTCGCTTCTTCTGTTTAAACTTTTGCTCGACCTTAACGGCATATTGGTAGGCCATGCCGAGCGAGGGGATGTTCAGGAATTCTATTTCTTCCTGGATGTACTTATGCAAGCAGCCGTGGTATTTGAGTATCAAATGCTACTCTGAATCCTTGATACCCAACTTTGTGTGAAGGGTATGGACAATATTGGTAAACTCCGGCACGTCTTGGTCCCTTCCTTGCCACAGTGTGGTCCACTTTATGTATTGATCCTCATAGCTTTCGACAGGGTAGTACTGCCCCTTAATGGCCTCTTGGAATGAATCCCAAGTGGGTGTGGCTGAAAACAATGAGCCTGTACTTTCATCCTTCTGCTCGCAATAGGTTTCCCACCAGTCCTTGACGTGGGGGACTGCTTTGAGAAGAGCGAAAATAATCTTTTCTCGACTGGAAATATCATGAACAGAAAAATAACCCTCTAGCAGATTAACCATTTATCGACGGCATCTGCATCTATCTAACCCTCGAATATGGGGATTTCAAAATTAACTTGTACCTTAAACGGTGTGGTGTTTCCAGGGTATCTATTGGAAGTCGATGCGTCGCCCTTGGGTAGCCGCTGAAGGATCTGGGCGAAGTTGTCCATCATCGCATTCCTTTGTCGTTCGAGGGCTTCTTCGAGCAAGATTTTGATAGGATCTCCTACCCCCTCGTCTTTCTTTTCATCCACCATGGGAGGCCATCAGGATTTGCGAGGCTAGTCTTGCAAAGGTTTGGCTAGTTCAAGCCCTAACTCCTTATATCCCGACCTCATTGGGGACATGCAAAGAAAAATAGAGAAAAAGCAAACCGCTTTGATACCACTAATCCAGATTTAAAAGGGACGCAACAAATGAAGAGTTAACCATAACATAGAGATGCAATAGAATAATACTTCATTTCATAATGTAAATACTTAAATATGCTTACAAACAGAATTGGAAATAAATAGCTAGGCGATGGTAGCTTATCTTTGAGAAGAGATGTGGTGGCTTACATGCCTCTAACCATGTTACAATGAGGCTCGAAGGCCTATTTATTGTTGAGAAACAATGGAAAACCCTTAACATTCCAAAACCTAACCCTAGAAGATGAAACGCCAAACTGTGGGCCCTGTTTGGGTAAATTGGTACATCAAATTCATGGGGTCGTAACTTTGGCATACGATCTCCTTTTGACGCGCACAGTATCTCGTTAGAAAGATCTATCCAAGAAATACAACTTTTGGAAGAGCAACATCAGTCCATGGACCCATGTTGCTCCCAGTTTTCCCAAAAAAATGTCGTTTAGGGCCTGAAAACGGCTCCAAAAGTTCAGGACCTGAAAAACTGCTAAAAATAGTAAACTGGGCTACAATTAAGGAAACTGAAAAGCTAAAAGAAACAATGGTGGGGGTCCAAGTGGATTTGGCAGGTGGCCAACAATATCCACCAGGATCAATAAATTTCTACTATGACACATGAAGAAGAGGAAGAAATGCAACATGATATATCAAAATTACGAGACCAAGTGCAACAAATTTCGCTCTCACAAAGAGTAACCAAAAATGAAATGGAAGATAAGATGGATGGTTTGAAGAATAGTTTAACATCAAACATGGAAGGTTTATAGGATGGCATGAAAGCTAAAATGGATGGTATAGAAGCAAAAATGAAAGGCAACATAGAATATTTGAATAATGGTTTAAAAGCAGACATGGAAGGTTTGAAGGAAGGTTTGACAATGTTGTTACAAGAAATGCTTCCTAATGGCGAAAATTTATTTGATGAAACTCATGATGAGAACAAAATAAATGTTAATCATGATTTCATAGACTCTAACGTTGTATTGAAGACCCACCATATTCCAAAGATCGATATGAGGAAGTTTTATGGCAAGGATTCGATAACATGGATAATACATATGGAGCAATGTTTTGATCTCCATAATGTGAAACACACACAAAAGGTATGCATTGTAAATTTAAATTTAGAACCTAATCAGTTTGTATGTTTCAATGGTTTTGTTCTCATAAACCACTTGTCACTTGGTCAAATTTTACGGAGTAAATGATAGAACATTATGAGGATAAATAGTGAAACACCTTCTTTAACCAATTGATAAATCTCAAACAAAAGGGTTCAATGGAAGAACACATTCAGGACTTCCAAAAATTGAATATAAGGGTAAATGATATTCTAGAGGAGCATAGGATGGATGTCTTCACAGGGACTTTAAAGGATAACATCCAATATGAAGTTCCCCTTTGGGAACCTGATTCATTGGAGAAGACATTAACGTTGGCAAGAAAAATTGAAAGAAAAATTATGGTAACAAGGAAGCCTACCATTCACAACTATAAATATGGAAGTGTTTTTGCTCCTAGCCTTCCACAACCTACAAGTTTGACACCACAAAAATTGGAAGAAAAACGAGAAAAGGTATTTGCTACAGTTGTGATAGCAAATACACTAAGGGTCATAAGTGTGTTGAGAAGAAATTATTTTACATAGATTGTGAAGAGGAGGAAGAAAAGGAACGAGAAACTTCAAAAAAAGAGGATATACACCAAGAACCAACCCTAGAGAAAGAAGAAATGAATCCAACCATATATTATGATGCATTGGCACGAATTACCACTCCTCAAACTCTCAAGATAAAAGGACATATCAAGAAGAAAAATGTAATAGTGTTGATTGATCCAGGTAGTACCCATAATTTTATTCATTGTAAGATAGCCAAGGAATTGAATTGCTTCCTATACCCAACACTAGAGTGTCAAGTGATGGTTGCAAATGGAGGAACTATAAATTTCTCTAGAAAGTACCATAATATCAAGCTAACCATGGGAGAATATGTATTGAATAGTCCAATGCTCTCCATTCTAATGGGTGGTGTTGATGTTGTATTAGGGGTCCAACGGTTACAATATTTGGGTATGATAGCTTTTAATTTTCAAGAACTTTTCTTGAAATTTTTTTGGGAAGGAAAGGAAGTTGAATTAAGGGGTATCAGAGGGAAACCAGGAAAGATAATTAGCTCTAATGGCATGAAAAAACTTCTAAATAAATAACAATTGGGTGTAATTTCATAATTATGTTCACTATACGTTCAATCATTGAAATTCTTTATTTCTCCATATCTCCAAAAAGTCTTTGATAATCATTCCAAGGTATTTGAGACTCCCAAAGGCCTCCCACGTATTTGTGATCATGATCGTGCTATTAATTTGATTCCAAGAAGTGTTCCTCCAAACATCAGGCCTTACAGATATCCCTATGCCCAACATATTGAAATTGAATGTATGGTTTCCGAAATGCTATAGGTTGGTATAATTCAACCTAGTCAAAGTTGTTTTTTGGCTCCAATAGTATTGGTGCACAAGAAGGATGGATCATGTCGCATGTGTCCGGATTGTAGGGAGATCAACAAGCTCACTATTAAAGATAATTTTCCCATTCTTGTCATTGATGAATTATTGGATGAATTACATGGAGAAATTTACTTCACCAAGTTGGATATTCGTTCAGGATATCATAAAATTAGAATGAAGATTGAAGACATTCTGCAAAAAGAATTTAGAACTCATGAGGGTCATTATGAATTTTTGGTCATGCCTTTTGGCCTTACCAATGCACCTTCTAAATTTCAAGGTTTGATGAATTCCATTTGCAAATCCTTCCCTAGAAAAAAAAAAATAGTATTTTTTGATGATATATTAATCTATAGCAAGTCTTCGGGAAGGATCATGTTCAACATGTTGACAGGGTGCTCAAACTATTGGAGGAGAAAAAATTATTTTGAAAAACCTACAAATGTTTATTTGGAGTACGGAAGGTGGAATATCTAGGTCATATTGTATCTCATGAGGGTGTTAAGGTAGACCCTAGAAAAATTAAATCCATTAAGGAATGGAAAATCCCCCCAACCATAAATCATCTATGAGTATTTCTCGGATTTACAAGGTATTATCACAAGTTTGTTAAGAATTATGGGAGAATAACAGCACCTCTAACAACATTACTAAAAAAGATGTATTTTCTTGGACTCCAGAAGAAACTAGCGACCTTTGAACATCTTAAAGAGGAAATGTGCCAAGCATTGGTCTTAGCTACACCAGACTTCAAAAAAACCTTTATTGTGGAAAGTGATGCCTCAGGAAATGGAATTGGTGTTGTTTTAATGCAAGAAGGAAGACCCATTTCTTTTGAAATTTGTCCAATCAAAGGAAAGTATTTACACAAACCTATTTATTAGAAGGAAATGTTGGCAATACTACATGCACTAAAGCAATGGCGAACTTACCTAATGGGAAGACACTTCAAGGTGAAAACAGATCATGATAGTCATAAATACATTTTGGAACAAAGATTATCTTCAAAAGTGCAGCAAAAATGGGTCACAAAAATGTTGGGTTATGACTTTGAAATCAAATACAAAAAAGGGAAGCAAAATTTTGTTGCAGATGCACTCTCAGGAAAGGATGAGGATGTGGAAGCATTGCCTTGTTCCATTTCTATTATCCAACTAGACTGGATAACCGAAGCAAGGGATGAATGAAAGAATGACGAAGAAGTGTGGACACTCATTCAAAATTTGCAGCAAGATCCCAGTACATATGATACATTTAGCTGGAAAAAATGATTCATTATGGTACAAAGATTGCTTATATCTTTCTAATAATTCCAAACTTAAACAAAGGATTCTTTTGGAATTGCACACCTCTCCTATAGGAGGGCTCTCGGGATTTTTAAAAACTTGCCACAGGGTCAAGAATGATTTTTTTGGGATGGCCTTATATTTGATATTCAAAAGTTTGTGGTAGAGTGTTTGGTTTTCCAACAAAATAAAGTTGATACAATTAAGACCTCGGGTCTGTTACAACCTTTATCTATTCCAAGTCAATGTTGGGAGGATGTTTCAATGGATTTTATCACAGGTTTACCCAAGTCCGAAGGAAAGAGTGTCATCATGGTGGTAGTTTATAGACTTACCAAGTATGCAAACCTTTTTGCATTATCTCATCCATTTAAAGCCAATACAGTTGCTACTACATTTATGGAAACAATTCAAAAGCTACATGGAAACCCAAAGATTATTGTAAGTGTCAGAGATCCCATTTTCACTGGAAATTTTTGGATGGGATTATTTTCTTGCCTGGGTACTCAATTAGCTCATAGCTCATCTTATCATCCTCAATCTAATGGGAAAGCTAATATAGTGAAAAAATGTTTTGAAGGATACCTTGGTTGCTTTACATATAATAAGAAAACACAATGGGTCAAGTGGTTACCTCTGGCTAAATGATGGTATAACACTTCCTTTCATACTACAACCAAAATGACCCATTTCTGGCGCTTTTTTGGATTTCATTCACCATCCATCACATCATTATTAGGTAAAATTATAAGGTTCAAGAAGTGGAGATCACATCGAGCATCAAAAACAGTTCTCAATTTTAAAGGATAACCTCTTTGTGTTGCAAAATTGAATGAAAAGCAGGGAAATTTAGCATTGCAGAGAAAGAAGTTTTGGTGTAGGCAACTGGTTATTTTTACGCTCCCATAAAAAAAAATGTCCCTCAAGCAAGCTAAGAAGGATAATAAATTATCACCAAAGTAATATGGTCCTTACAAGGTGTTGCAAAAGATTGGTACTATGGAATACAAATTGCAGCTTCATGCATCTTCCTGAGTGCACCCATTTTTCCATGATTTATGATTAAATAAGGTTATAGGTGACAAGCTCCCAATTCAAACAATATTTCTAGAACTTGATGAGGAAGGAAAAATCATATTTGACCCTGAAGCAATCATGGAAAAAAGAACTTAACATCTACGAAATCGATCAATTTCATAGTATCTCATCAAGTGGAATTACTTACCCGCTGAAGATTCCAAATGGGAGGATGAGAATTTTATACAGAAGCATCCATAACTACTCAAGCATTGAGGAAAACACTTTTTTGAAGGAGAGGGGCATGTTAGGTCCCTATAATACTAATGTATCCCCTTATTTTTATTGTTAATGTAGCCCCCTTATTATTATTGTTGTGCCCATGCATTCCCCATATTGTTATTATTGTGCCCCATAGAAGCCCACTATTGTTATTTTTGTGCCCTTACATTATTATTGTTATGTACCCTCTGATTATATTGTGAACCCTTAGACTCCTATATATAGAAAGGAGGTTTTGTCATTTGAATCATCCAAGAATTTTTCATTTATGTAATGTAAAAGAGGTTCCCCTCTTGAAGAGGATAATTTTTAAGTTTTTGATCTATCTTTATGTGAGTTGGTTGCATAACACTTATCCAAGCATCCTAGCCACATGACAAATGTTCGCAGGAATTTTCATATTTGTTAATATACTCGAGTAGGGTATCCTCAACACATCACATCACGAGTCTAATCTCCACATAGAAGTAACAATAATCAATGATCGAATAGAACCCATAAAGGTCTACCTATGTGGCTCAACTTCATGGCTTAGTAAGCGGTCCTTCTCCAATGTCAAATATTTATGCTAATGTTGATCTTTGTAGTAACAAATGTCTTTCTCTATCCAAAACTATCCCTGAAACCTTCACCATTATATATATAGCTAGTTTATAATGTCATCTCTATTTAGACAATATTTCTACTAATATATCTCCCATCATCAATATATGGCATGCTGCCTCTTCTAAAATTTGGACCTAGACCTTCAAAAACCACCACTTATATATAGCAGCATTAGCAAACCTTGCTACATATGTGACCATGGGTTATACTTCTACCAACTAAGAATTTGATAACAAACTAGAACTATAACAATTGAACTATTATGCACCCTGAATGACACGTTTACACATCTGATATACCAAGGCATCAAAAATTAGTTTATATCGCAAACATCCTTCCATAGATCATTCCTTAACGCTCGGAAAAATCACAAAATCTCAGCGTTGCCTTATATGGTATATTATGGACTTATAATCTCTGTGTTGCTTCAAAACTATTCAGCCCTAACCAATGATCAGTGTAAATATATATTCATGCTTCAAAGCTAAATTTATGCCACAAAGATATGACCTTTAACCACCATAAATGTACTCCTCATTAATATAAATTTTCCTCCTAATATGCCTCTATCCATCATAGAAGTAACACAAAATAGCTCAACCTTCAAACTGATAAAACCTCAGAAAATTCGGCATAGTGCTCCAGATTAACATGACTCTACAAGGCCTACAAAACTCAAAATAATAGATGATATGTGTGAATGGTTGATGATTTACATGGAGAGATATGAGCTTATTATAGAGAGATAAGGGTGGGTTGGGGGTTGGGCACACCTTCTAGAGAGGGATGACCTTTCCATTAAGCAATGAATTGACCCTAACAATTTTGAAATTTAAATTTAAAATTTTGAAAATTGTGGAGCAAAATTTGATCTCCCTTTGAGGATGATTTAATGTGGATTTTCTTTACTTAATGGAGGGTCGATTAAGGTAGCTGAAGGCCCATAAAAATTATCCAAAATATTTTTAATATCAATTCCATCTTTATTTAATCAACAAGTCCAAATTTGGCCAATCAACAATAAACCATTAACATCTCAATTTGGGGACCACGACCATACATTCAAGGCTCCAATTTTAACAAGGCATGTCTCCTCATTCGTGAGAAGTTATGTGATGTTCCACCTATTGGTGGAATCAGCATGATAAGGACAATAAAATGTTGATGGTATTGCTTGCAAAAACATAGATCTTCCCTATCATTTTCTTTATCAAAATCGAGGCATCTACTAGTTGTTGCTTGGGTTAACATCATTGACAACAAAATTCCAACCTTTGACACCACAACAACTACAGGAAAAAAATTACAGAAAAAGGCCTTTGTGATAGTTATGATAAAAAATACAATAAAGTTCATAAGTTCACTGAGAAGAAATTATTTTACATATATTAGGTAGAGGAGGAAGAAAAGGAACAAGAATCATCAAAAGAATAATGTCTATACCAAGAACCATCTCCATAGGTTGAAATAGAATAAATCAATCTGACCATATGTTGTAATGCATTGGTTGGAATTACCACTTCTCAAACTCTCAAGCTAAAAGGATATATCAAGAAGAAAAAGGTAATAGTCTTGATTGATTTAGGCAGTACCCACAATTTTATTCATTGTAAGATAGCCAAGGATTTGAATTGATTTCTATATCCAGCGCCAGAGTTTCAAGTGTTGATTACAAATGGAGGAACTATAAATTTCTCATGGAAGTGCCATAATACCATTATAAACCATGGGAGAATATTTATTTAATATTTCAATGGTTTTCATTCCAATGGGTGGTGTTGATGTTTTATTAGGATTCTAATGATTACAATCATTGGGGACGATATCTTTTAATTTTCAAGAACTCTTATCGAAATTTTTATGGGAAGATAAGGAATTTGAATTAAGGGGTATCGCAGGGAAATATGGTAAGAAAATCAACTCTAATGGCATGACAAAGCTTTTAAAGAAGTAACAATGAGGGTTAATTGGACAATTATGCTCACTAAATGGAAAAATATATAATTCATCCATTTCTCCATAGCTCCAAAGAGTACTTAACAATCATTACATGGTTTTTGAGACTCTCAAAGGTCTCTAACCCATTCATGGTCATGCTATTCAATTTATTATGGGAAGTGTTCCTCCAAAAATTAGACCTTGCAAATATCCTTATGCCCAAAAGAGTGAAATTAAACATATGGTTGCAGAAATGTTAGAGGCGGGTATAATTCAACCTAGTCAAAGTCCTTTCTCTTCTCCAGTAGTATTGGTGCATAAGAAGTATGGATCATGGTGTATGTGTTTGGATTATAGTGAGCTAGACAAGCTCACTATTAAAGATATATTTCCCATTCATGTCATTGATGAATTGTTTGATTAATTACATGGAGAAATTTACTTCACCAAGCCAGATCTTTGTTCACGATATCATCAAATTAGAATGAATACGGAAGACATTCCAAAAACAACATTTAAAACTCATCAAGTTCATTATGAATTACACATTTCCAGGTTTGATGAATTTCACTTTCAGACCCTTCCTTAAAAATTTGTGTTAGTATTTTTTGATGGTATATTAATCTACAAAAAATTCTTGGAAAGATCATGTTCAACATGTTGACATGGTGCTCAAACTATTGCAAGATAAACAATTGTAAGCAAAACCATCCAAATGTTTATTTGGGGTTTAGGAGGTGGAATATTTGGGTCATATCGTATCTCATGAGTGTGTTAAGGTAGACCCTAAGAAAATTAAATCCATCAAGAAATCGAAAATCCTCACAGCCTTAAGGAATCTTCAAGGATTTCTTAGGTTTATAGGGTATTATCGCAAGTCTGTTAATAATTATGGGAAAATAGCAACACCTCTAACAACATTATCAAAGAAAGATGCATTTTCTTGGACTCCATAAACAACTAAGGCCTTTGAGCATCTCAAAGAAGCATTGTGTCGAGCTTCGGTCTTAGATAAATCATACTTCACAAAAACCTTTATTGTGGAATTTGATGCCTCGGGAAATGGCATTTGTTTTGTTTTAATGTAATAAGGAAGACCCATTGCCTTTGAAATTCATCCAATCAAGGAAAAGAATTTACACAAACCTATTTATGAGAAGCAAATTTTCGCAATACTACATTCCCTAAAGAAATGGCGCCCTTATCTAATGGAAAGGCACTTGAAGCTAAAATAAAGTCATGATAGTCTTAAATACTTATTGGAACAAATATTATCTTCATAAGAGTAGAAAAAATGGGTCACAAAGATGTTGGGTTATTAATTTTAAATCATCTACAAGAAAGGGAAGCAAAATGTTGTTGCAAATTCATTGTCAAGAAAGGATGAGGAAGTGGAGGCATTTCTCTATGTCATTTCTATTATCCAACCTAGTTGTATAACTGAAGAAAGGGATGAATCGAAGAAAGACGAAGAGTTGTGGACACTCATTCAAAATTTGCAGTAAGATTCTGGTGCATCTGATACATTTATTTTGAAATAATATTCACTCTGGTACAAATCTTGCTTATGTCTATGTAAGAACTTCCAACTCAAAAAAAAGTTTCTTTTGGAACTGCACACCTCTCTTGTAGGAGGGCACTCAGGACTTTTAAAAACTTACCACGGGGTCAAGAAGGAATTTTTTGGGATGGCCTTAAAAATGATATTCAGAAGTTTGTAGCAAAATGTTTGGTTTTCCAACCAAATAAAGTCAAGATTATTAAGAACCCATGTCTTGTACAACCAGTGAGTGTTGGTAGGAGGTCTCAATGGATTTTATCACAAGTCTACCCAAGTCCAAAGGAAAGAGTATCATCATGGTGGTAGTTGGTAAACTTACCAAGTATGCACATTTTTGTGCACTATCTCATCCTTTCAAAGCCAGTACATGTGCTACTGCATTTGTGGAAATAGTTCAAAATATACATGGAAACCCAAAGCTTATTGTAAGTGACAGAGATCCTATTCTCACTAGAAATTTTTGGACATAATTATTTTCTTCTCTTGGTACTCAATTGGCTCATAGCTTATCTTATCATCCTCAATCCTATTGGAAAAATGAGATAATGACCAAATTTTTGGAAGGATATGTTCGTTGTTTTCTATCTAATAAACAAACACAATGGGTGAAGTGGTTACCTTTGTCAAAATTGTGGTATGACATTTCCATCCATATTGCAGCAAAAATGACCCCATATATGGATATCATCTATCATCCATCACATTGTCTCTATGAGACAATTCTAAGGTTCAAGCAGTGGAATATCATCGAGCATCAACAACAAGTCCTCTCACTCTTAAAGGATAACCTAACTCTAGCACATAATCGAATGAAACAACAAGAAGATGACCATTGTAGTGAAAGAAGTTTTGACGTGGGAAATTGGGTATTTTTATAGCTACAACCATACAAACAAATGTCCCTCAAGCAAGCTAAGAAGGATAATAAATTATCACCCAAGTATTATGGCCCTTATAAGGTGTTACAAAATATTAGTACTTGGCATACAAATTGGAGATGCCTGAATCTTCACTAGTACACCTAGTTTTCCTTGTTTCATTCTTAAATAAGGTTATAGGTGACAAGATCCTAGTTCAAACTATGTTTCCAAATCTTAACGAGGAAGGAAAAAACATATTTGAGCCTGAAGTAATCACATAAACAAGAATATGGCAACTACGAAATCAATCAATTTCAATTTATCTCATTAAGTGGAAGAATGTACTTGTTGAAGATTCCAAATGGGAGGATGATAAGTTTATACAAAAGCATCCAAAAATACTCAAGCATTGAAGACAACACTTTTTTGAAGGAGAGGGACATGTTAGGTCCTCATAATACTAGTGTAACCCTTATATTGTTATTGTTGTGCCCAATATAAGCCCACTATCATTGTTTTGTTCCCTTACATTATTATTGTTATGTAGCCCTAATTATGTTTTGACCCTTTAGACTCCTATATATACCAAGGAAGTATATTCATTTGAATCATCCAAGAATTATTCATTTATGAGATGTAAAATGAGGTTACCCCCTCAAAGTGGCTTACTATCAAGGCATTGATTTATCTATTCTTTTGTTTTGTGTTATTTTGATCTGGATACGTAAAAAGAATGCTCCATGCTAGGAGAGAGGATCCCAATGTTCTATCTCGTAGGGGTGCTCTGGAATGTCATCAAATGATCAAGTCATCAAAAGTCCCAATGCTCTAACCAAAGTTGGCAATGTTGCATCTACTAAGGCATCATGCTCTCTAGAATGTAATGCATGGCCTAGGCATCATGTGGAATATGACCACCTGGAACACCAAATCAAACTCAAGTGAAATCAACCATTCATTGGAGACTACAATCATAAATTCATCTAAGTGGGTTATACATAAGTGTTAAGGTCATGTTAATACTGCAAATTGATATCACCTTTAAATATATAACTAGACCAAGTCTCGTAAAGGTGTTCCCTAAATTTGTAGGGGTGGCCAAGTATTCAACCCTATTTGGTGCTTCCAACCCCTAAGAATTTCCAAGGTTAAGCCTTCAACATATAGGAGATAGTGTAAGTAAGTGGAAAATCAAGGGAAATACTTCATTGCCAAGTACCATGGTCAGGGGACCAACTAATGGGAGTCCACATCTTGATTGTATAGATGTAATGGAGGGAGAAATCATGGATGCATAAGTTACCCTACTCGGCTTTCTTTTTCCACCCCTATGGTGCATCCTTTTATTCTTTTTTATAATTCTTTGTATTTTGGTGTATGGCTCAAGTATCAAAGCTTTCTCTTTATGGCATGGCATTTAATTTATCCTTTAAGACAAGGAAATTTGTTTTTCATAACGGTTGGGACATGGAATGGTTCATTTTTATGAGGTGGAGAATCAAGTACTCAGGAACTAGGTGATGACTAATGAGGAGGGTAGAGCTCATGTTAGGTTTTTTTCCTGTGTGCTAACTTATGTTCCAACCATATTTTTATTTTTAATTTATTTTCTTTCATTGTGGCCATATTATTCTTTTCCATTCTTTTATTTGCATCAACCTCCAAGGAAATGTTTTCAAGTCCTACTCAAGGATATGGATATAGAGTGCCAAATTCCAATGAAACGATAACAAGTTGGATGGAAAGAATGGTTATGGTGTGAAGAGACGATAATGTGATACTGAAAGTGTTAAATATTGTAAAGGTAGAATGAATACGCCATTTCAATCCTGGCCTTCCATGTAGTGCATTTCCATAACCCTAAGGCCTTAGGGTACGTCCCACTAGGATACGGCTAAACATTAATCCCCTTGGTAAGGTGAGAGAACAAATTTAGAGTTAATCTCAGTCAATCAAATAGATCACCCCTTTATCCATACTAAATTCCCAAAACATTAAGTAAAAAAAAAACCATTTGAAAAATTATCAAAGTGCTTGTTGAGTAGTATCCTACCACCATATAAGAGGAATTACAGATAATAAGAGGTGAAGTGATTGGTGTAGATGGTTGATGGGTTGTCATAGCATCGTTATCAAGCCAATGTGTAGTGTTTTTAGCTAGTTGGATATCCAAAACAAGAGAAAAAAAATTATTCTAGGGGTTTACCCATTTAGTTGGGTAACATTCACAACAGAAAGCATTCGATGTTTTGAAACATCATCTCTACTATACCATTCCTCACCCTACCAAACCTGCAATAGCCATTTGAGATTGAGACAGATTCCTCTGACTATATTATCAATGTATTCCTCACTCAACAACGACATTCGGTGGCCTATCACTTCAAACATTATCGAATATTATCTGGAGATACCCCACCTATATATACAGATGCATTCCATGGTGAAAGAATTATATTCTCGAGAAGGAAAGAATCATCCAAAATGATCTTGTTCCTCTACAATTAATGCAGACGAAAGGAAAGTTAAAAAATGTTTTCCATCATAAATTATCTGCATACTTGAAACAATTCCACTTCAACATCAAAATACACGAAGAGAAGCACCAAGCATGTTGTAGACTACCTCAATTAGCCCCGATTATAGCGTTAACCATTGTTCTTAACTTTTGGGGGCATGATACCTTTGGGTGGAAATAATTATAAAACAATGACTTTGACTTCACTAATACATAATAGATGTTGATCATAGGAAATAAGTCCTATACTTCCACCTCTAAGTTTTTCTCTTGTACTAGATAGGACACTTTTTTGTTACTTCAAGCAAGCATGCCAGCTTGATATGGAAGGCACATTATAGTGGGGTGGAAAGGAAATTTGGTGTGGATAAGACAGTAGCAATCAAAGTATTTCTACTAGCCAAAGCTCTAACATGATGTCCATTGGTATATCAGATCATGCATTGCCTATGTCATTGCTAAACCATCCATCAAGAAGAAATGGATGTACACCCTCTACCTATTCCAAAAAATCCCTTTAGGTTTACCCTGTTGCAAGCATGGTAAGGATTGTGTGTTTGTGGTTGTTGAACGGCTCTCTAAGATGGCCATTTTGGCACCAGGCAAGAATATTATTGTAGCTAAAATTACTACAACTGTATTTTGGTTCATTTTGGGTTACTTTGGACCATTATTTTAGATAGGGAGAAAAGTTTCCTTAGTACCTTCTAGTCCAATCTATGGTCTTTGATGGATACCAAGTTGACCAAAACAACTACCTATCATCCCAAAATAGATACACAAATAGAAGTGGGCAACATGATGATTGTGAATATCTTGTGCATATATGATTCCAAGCATCCATGTACATAGTATGAAATCCTTCCATCTATTCTGCATAGATATAACAACCCTCCACAACTCTATTTTCCAAAAAAGTGTGTTTGGAATTCTAACCATTGCTCCCAATTAATGCAACTATTCCCATTGTATATTCACTTGTAGAGTCATCCCATCCTCATGTTGAGGTAGATAATGAAAACATATTTATTTAACAAATACAAAATCTCCAACAATAGGTTCATGATATCTTGAAGAAATCCAATGACAAGTACAAGCAACAACAGATCAACACAGGATTCCAAAAACATTTTAGGTTGGAAATAATATGTGATTGCATTTACAAAAGATTGCCATACAAGCCCCCATAGGAAGCTTAGACAACTTTGATATCAGCCTTACACAATAACCAAAGTTGTGTGATGGCCCACTGTATTCTAATAACAATTTCATATCCCTGGAGGTCTCAGCTTCAATATGTCAACTCGGGGTTCGTACAAACACAAGAGGTATCTTGCACCATATGTGTAAGTCACACTTGTTCTTACTCTTTAAGGAATTAATTAACCTATTCAATGAAAGAAAAATTCTCATTGATAAATTCAAAACGGGGACCAATTGGTGAAAAACTACTCATCTTAAACTAACCGTAGTAGATCTATCTACCAAATTGTAGGAAATGGATTAGTAGAAAATTAAAGGTTACACAAAGTTGCAGGAAAAGAGATAATTGCAGTTGCAGAGAAACAAAATTTGCAAGAAATTAATAATATTATAATATTGCAATAAATATAAACTTTAATGTTACCTTTGCAAAACAATAATAAACAACACAGTGAACAGAAAGGAATCCTACATCAAACATAAAACAATTCAAAAGAGATGATTGTTCAACTCTGTAGCTCCCCTCTTTAGTAAATATCAACAACAAGTGGCATTTAGTGTATTTATAGATAAAATTTTCATTAATCATTTATAAAAGTGCTAAAAAGAATCACTAGGGATTGTCCTACAAGAAGTTTTGTCATGCTATGAGAAAGTTTTGCAATCTTAAAAGAAATTCTAGATTTGAGATTATTGTAGAAACTTGTTGGTGGAAATCTTAAAAGTCATAAATAAACCCACTTTTATAATATACATTTCATGAGAAAAACTTAGTCAATTAGAAATACTAAGTTACTAATGTTGTACGAGAACATGCAAAATGCATCAGTCATTAACCTACTTGCAACATTAAACGAAATAAAAAGGAATATAAGGGTCTTTAAATCTCTTATGGGTGGTCCCTCCCACAATATGCTTGAAAAGAAACATTGTCCTTTCATTCACTTAAATCAACAATACATATGTCTGAGGCTTAGCCTCGAGTCTCCTTCATTTACAAAAGTACAAGGAACAACCTCCTCAATAGGAGGGTTGATTTCCCTCCAAAAAATCCCTAAATCATAGCAATTTGTGTCTTGGGTTTTTTTGCACAACTAAAAATGTTCTTAATTGTCGTTATGACTTGTACTGAAGCATTTCTTAAGGGATTTGTCTTTAGTGCAACTTTTTGGAATTTCTGGTGCCGAAATCCGGTGCAAAAATTTGAGGTGAAATATTGATTTATGTTATTTAAACTAGTTTTCTGACTTGGATTCAGCACCCTGGAAAACCCCTAGGGCACTTCGATTGCATAGGATTACCCATCAAGCTTGTGATTTCAATAAATTCCTGCCAGATTTTAGAGAAATTTGACCGGAAAAACCCACTATAAAAGCTTCCAAAAAGTCGCACTAAAGACAACTCCTTTTTTAAGTTTCATATTGGTAGTTGAGGGAACAAGGTTCTTAGTTTTATGGTGGGTTGTTGGAAGAAGAATATTTTCTTCAAAAACAATTCAGCACAATGTGTTTATACTTCCAAATGCCATGAAAAACCATAAGTATGATTAAATTACCTAAGCACTTACTCAACACAAGGAAGAACACATAAATCATTAAAATGTGCAATTAACAAGGTCATAAGTCAGAGGTTGTAGACAAACCCTATAGCATCCATTATTTGGGAACATCATAACCCCCTACTTAGATGTTTGTTCGTTCCTAGGCAAGTGTACCTTTCCTAATCCTATTAGTCCTTGTGCTCATCTTTCCAGTCATATTTTTCTTGCATTTGTTTGACAACTTCTCTAGCATTATATTCAAGATATCGTGGTAGTTCTCCTTGTTGATATAATTTTATTGTGTCCTTTATCAATTTACATTCCCTAGTCTCTTATTCCTTGCTCTTGTGCTCTATCAATCTCAATAGCAATGGAGGATTGGATCTTAGTCCAATCCACTCTACTCCTGGCCTCTCTACAATCCTCTTGTATATGGGTGTCCTTGATAGAGCATTGTGCAATTTGGTATGGAAATGAACTTCTTTGACTTGTAAACCGCAAGACAAGGCATGTTATCTCCTTTGTCATGAATGTATGGATACTTATCTTGGTAGTCTAAACATTTCCTCAAAATGGAGGATGGATTCTTCTTGTTTCTGCCTCCAAATGGGTGTTGTCAGTTTATCCTCTATGAGGATTTTGTGTGTTGTAATAATGGTTGAGGACTAGGGTCCTCTACCATAATCCATAGTGGGGTGGTCAAGTTATCTTCCAATATTTTATTCCCCCCATTAGCCCTCATTTATTCATGTCTTAGCTAATAAGCCAAGGCTATAAGTTTCACATCCTCTACACAAGGGTTGGCATCCCAAGATGGTAACCTTGCTGATACAATAATATGCAAATAAATTTCACATATTCTAGCCTTTTCTTGTATATTGCAATCTTGACACATTCTAATGAAATCCCTGGAAGTTTGAATGGGGATCTCCCCTTGTTGTGCTAGATAAGAAATATGAAACTTGCATCAATTTTCCTTTAGCAAGAGGTTGCATGTCCTTGCTCATTACCTACAACTAGCCATTTTTGAGGACAAATGGGCCATGATCCCTAAGGAAGTATCCATTTTTGCAATTTATTTATCACTAACTGTCTTTACTACCTCAATTAATTCCAACTATTGTTTGAGCTCGATATTATCCTTTTCCAATTATTCCATCTTATTGACTTCTTGGATTTTCAAAATCATCATCTCTTTCCTAAGATTTTCAACCTCATCTTCCAATTTGGCCAATTCTCCAACACCTTTTCATGTTGCATTTTTTTCCATATATGGGCCTCAACAATAATCTCCATGTAGTAGAGGGCCCAACAATATTTTGAGAACCAAATTGCACTTTTTGTTCCTCCACATGGGGTGTTTCCTCTTTTTCCTATAGTTCTATTTGTTCCATGGGAATATTTTTAGGTTGTTTCTTTGGATTGGTTGTTTCCTCCACACGAACTACCGTTTGAGGGGAAATCCTTTATTAGACTATTGCCTTTATTTTGGGCCTTTGTCTCTTATAATTATGAAACTAAAATTTAAGCACTAATGTTTTTTGTTTAGGTTTGGGTGGTCTTCCCATTTTTACTAAATTGGTTGTGATTTCTTTTTCTATGATTTCAAGATTGGCCTTTTTCTCCTTTTGTTTAGGATGCCTAGGGCTAAAGTTTACTTTCTCCATTTTTTTGTCATAATGGTAGGCCCTAGGTATTTCAAGGTTTCTTAGGTTTCCAAGAAAACCCATGTGTCCATGTCATTGAATCCTATCAAGGGAAAAGATGCTTCATACTATCCAATGCATCAAAAACAATTATCATGATTTGGTCGTGGTGGGAGAAATAACCTCCTTTTACTTTCCCACTCATTTAATTTAAGGATTGCAATAAGAAGTGGGGAATGCTTAGGGTCTAAAATGGTTTCAAATAGGATTGGTTTCTAAGTTGGTATAGCTATCTGAATTAGTATGATATACCACACTAAGTCTTTTGTCACAAGAAATGGATTTTAGTGGGTGGTATGCTACCTCGTTCCAAGTTGTTGGCAGACTCTCCCTCTTAACTCCATTCATCTTCTACAAACTCTTTTTTTTCTAGGAAAAAATCTTTTTGGTAAGACTTTCCTCTTGTTTGTATTATCTTTTGTAAGGGAGACATCGAGTAATACTAGTTACTCTGCTAATTACTTCTTCATCAATATGAATTTTTAGTCCTTTCACTATTGTGACATACGATTGTTCCTAGTAATTTTGAAGGTTCAAAGAAAATTCAATAGCCGCATCATCAATATTCCCTAATAATTTTTTAGGGAAACCTAACCATTGACTCATTTTTTAAATGTTACCACTCCAGGGTTTTGATATATCCTAATGGTATCAGTGAGCTTCCTCTAGTTAAAACATGCCCCCGCTGTAAAATTCTACAGGAGAGTTATCAAAACCTTATAGGTAGATGTGCTTTAAAAATCTACACCAGGGAGAGTTTCAATTATGTAGAGAATAGTTGAGGATTTCACTGCTTTAGCTTAGAGAGTATCTACTTATGAGTGGGTCAATCCCCTTGCATGTCTTATGCCTTGGAAGGTGGTGTTTTGAACTTAAATTTAGTCACACGCTTCTTTGTAACTAATATGCAAAAGGATATGCAACATTATAATAGTAATTTAGCCGCAGTGAAGAAATCAAGATTGCTAATGGAATATAACTAACCTCTACAACATGATATCTCACAATTCAAATTGAAGTTCCAAGCGGCTAGTTGTGCTCCTGCAACATTTTGTTCTTGCATCATGCAAACCCTAGTAATGTCTCATTCATGTAGTATGTTTACTCTTATGGTATCAAACCCTATAGTTCTAAGAAAACTATAGTGTTGGGAGTTGAGCTATAGGATGGAGTAACATGTTTGCATTAAGGTTTGAATATTCAAGTTTCCTTCCCTCTAAAGCAGCAAACTAGCAGTTGATGTGCTATGCATGATAATTAAGATGTCAGACTGTAACAACTTGCTCATGATTTGGAGTGACCCTTTCCTTCAGGTTGATTAACTATTGTGATCTCGCATGCAAGTGGAGATCATATTGTTAATCATGATTCGATCATTAGTGTCACCTCACTTGTAGCCAACACGTGTGGTGACTTTGAAAATAATGCATTTTTTTTACTGTGGTTGCCACCTTTCTCTCTGTTTTAGTTATTCTAATCTCGCATTTTATACAATGAAATTCATATCTAATCTTAGGAAGAGGAAAAGATTAAGTAATTCATACTTGATTTTGGTTGGGCATTATTGGAATGGCTAAAGGTGTCAGGAATATTAGCCTAAATAATTCATACTTTTTTTTGGTTGGGCATTGTTGGAGTGGCTAAAGGATCACAAAACCTGAACTAGTCTAAGCCTAAATGTTGTTGTGACAATTTCCTAGTTGTAGTGGATCCTGTAAAAAAATTGATTTTAAAATTCTCCTTTTTGTTGAGTGTTGTTAACACTCTTGTGAGGCTCTACTTGAGGTTTTAGATTTGGGTTGTGAAAATCTCGTCAACTTGTATCTTTCTTGTGAGTCTCAAATTTTCTTGCAAAAAAACAAGATTATTGTAATCTTCCTATAGATGCTTGTCTAAGGGGGAAATTTCATTGGATTGTATGGGAAATTGTGAAAATTGATTAGAGATAGAAGAATATTAGTGTGGCAATCAAGTGAGATGTGATGAGAATAGTAGTGGATTGCTAGAATGAAAGAAAGTGAGTGTGATAATACACAATTTCTGCTATAAGGTATTACAAGTAGATTTTTAATGATTTGTATATTTTTTAAGTTACATTTAAACCTTTGTATCCTCAATTTTAAAGTAATTGATATTCTTCATTTGCATGTCTTCTTTGGAAATATGCACACAATAAAACAACACAGAAAGACCGGAAAATTAGAATATGAAAATTAGATGGAATGTGGTTTTTTTTCATGCATGGCAATGGTGCCATTTTTGGTTTTCATTATTGTCTTTCTTTACCATGCTTTAAGGGTTTAACTAGTAGGGGGTTTTATTCTACAAGCTAAAATTTACCTCAAAGAGGTTTTTAGCTTGAGAGTTTATCCCATATGCCTGAAAGGAGGTTTTCACCTAGGAATTATTATTATTATTATTATCATCCTTATTTTTTCTCTTTAGGATTTGGATAGATTGGGAGCATTTATGCTATCAATCACATTTGAATCATCTTTTTTTATTGTTAATATGAACTTGTACTTTAACAAAGGTTTCTTGTAAACTTTGAGTCTGCAACTATTCGCCAAGAGGGGTATATCTTCTTCAACAATGGTATTTATTTTCATAGAGCCATTACATAGCATTGTGCACTACATATGATCCTAATCACTTGGTCATAATCTTTCCTTTAAAAAAATTAAACTTAGAACCATAAATTAAGGCCCAATCACCTTCCTTGAAGTCCCTAGCCTGGTGAACTTATCATTCAATGTATTTCTTTACATTTGATCATTTTAACATGAAAAAGTGTTTGTATCCTTTGTTCATCCAATGCATCTAGTTGTTATCTCCTTTCCGCTTCAACATCAATAAGATCCATCTCTATTTGTGAGTCTATCCCCAATATGGAAAAATCAAATTTAGTGGGCATCATGGCCTTCTTACCACATAGCAGCTCATAAGGGGTGAACCCTATGGTGGTCTTCCATGTGGTGTATAGGCCTATGCTACCTAGTTATCCAGTGTTGATTGTCAGGGTTCGGTGATCGTCGTGACATGCTTGATGAAATTTGTCGTCATGCTAGAAGTATGTTCAATAGGGAAGCCCACTTCTCCTTCATTTCTTCATTGAGCTCTCGTAAGGTGTTGACATGATCTTGAATCGGCAATAGGCGATCACGGAGCTTCTATTTTGTCTTCGTTGATTCATCCTCGATTTGCTGGTCGCGGACCTCCAGAGAGGCTACCTCTACTTCGAACTTCTTCCATTGATCCTTGTCCTTAGAGCTCTTGATGTCAGCGAGGAGGTGATTAATTCTCTGGTGGAGTGGGTAGACTAGTTGATTTTTCTTTGCTAAACTAATGGAGCAGTCATGGACCTATTGCATCAGTGTCTACCCATCATTCAAATCATCAAGAATGGAGGCTTTCAAAGTGAATGCAGCAATGATCTTCTGTTCAATTTCATCGACATACACCATGGAAGGATCTAGCAGCGCCTTCCTTGCAGCATTGAGGCTCTATTGGAGTTCTCTATTAGAGGATATCAGTGGTTACATGCAGCTTGGATGTGGTCACAACATTCGTCCAAGGTGCAAGCAGAAAATTCTTCTGGAGTTTCAATGACTACATCAGAGATGGTTGGCCACAACATCTAGAACCATGAAGTGATTTGATCAACATGTAACTGCAGTTGTTTATTTTTTCTCGTGGAGCTGGTCTCGTTCAGACATAAGGGTAGCAATTTTCTACTGTTGTTGATCGTGGTCATGTTGTGCTATTCAAAAACCACCATTTTTCTATTTTACAAATTTCCTATGAAATTAATTTAATTAAAATGGAGACCCTTAATAAATTTTAAAACATAAAAAATTGTTAATAAAATCCCATAACCAAAGTTTAATACTTAGGCTTTTTAATCAAAACCCAAGTATTAAACCTTGATTATTAAAAAACAAATTTTAAATAGCCCCCGAGACCAAGATCACACTTAAGCTTTAAAAGCCTTAAGTATTAAAACATGGGTTATTTAATTAAAAGAAACATAATAATTAGAGTTGTTTCTTTATAACTCCACCATAACCCTTGCATCACAAATCAACATAATAATAAATAAATAAAATCCATGGTAATACCCGCGACCCCTTCTCGATTGCGATATGTGATTTTAAGCCCGGACTCGACGAGAAAGTTAATCTAGTTCATAAATCTCGCATCCGCAAATTGCAATAACCACATAACTTAAGTCTTTACCCCACTCTACACCACCAATTGCAATATGTGATATAGCCCAGAATCGACGGGACTATACATGCCAATCCATAAATCCCCCGCATTCGCAGCTATCGTAGTTACCAAAGGGTCATGCCTCCTGCCTCATGCTGCTTGCGATTGCGCTTTGCGATATGGCCCAGACCCGCCGGGATGCTCAACTGTGATTCATAAAAATCTCACATCCGTGGCTATCGCAATTCTATTAGCCATGCCACCTGTTCCAAATACTCCTGCCAAATGCGATTGCAATCTACGATTAGACCCTTTCCACTGCCATATCATCTCCCACGTCATCTTTCCACATGGATATGCCATGTCATAGTGACATAACCATCACGTAAACTCTTATGTCATCCATCATATCACAAATCGCAAGTCTTTCGGCCACTTCTTATAGTCTGCTACTCCATAACTGCGATTGTGATATTCCAGAGTATTATGATTGTGATATCTCTGTGTATTATGATTGCAATCAAGACGTAAAGTGCGATTGTGATTATTCTGAGTTCTATCCCTAGTCTAAAAGCGATTGTGATTATTATGCTTATATATGTTGTTGTGATTGCGATTTAATTAAACAGCCACGGGCCTTACGCTGCTTTCCACATCATGCGCGCTCCTTTGTCTCCACTCCGATAGTGGATTGTGATATAACTCCACCATGTCCCTCTTCCATCTACTCTGCCGCAATTTTGATATTTCAAATAAAATTAAAGGCTTACTCTTATTTCTCCTCCACAATGTTTATGATTGCGATTGTTATGCTCCAAGTTTTAAGCCTAATTTTCTGCAAATGTCAGTTGTTTCAAATGAAACTCACTTATCAGTCTCATTTATTTTTAGCTTATCAGTTTCTATTTTTTGTTTTTCAAGGAACACAACAAAAGAGGAATATGTTGCAAATAAGTAGTTGTTCAGTTCAAAAAAAGAAGGTCAAAATGACAGAACTGCAAGATAAGAGGACAGTGTTGCAGATAAGTGACTGCTCAATTCAGAAAAAGTAGGTTGATTTGACATAACAGAGCAATCAGACATTTGTATGAAATTTTGTTTTTCAAATGCGTGATTGAAAGGAATTGTTCAACTCTCTTAATGCTTGAAGCCAAAGAAGTTGTTTTCAGTAGCAGTTATTTAAACACATTATTGGCATTCAAAAAAGGCCCAGAATTCGAAAGAGAAAGTCAGGGAGGCTTGCACTATTGTACCACTTAGTCTTTTTAATAGAATGATAGGTCCCGAATCTTGGGAGAGAAGCTTGTAATATTATAACTGTGGATTATATTTGTTGGTGGAGAAGCTCTTATTTATCATGCACTACTGCTGAAAGGAGACATTTATGCAAGAAAAGATCGATTAGAGACTCCAAAGGATTGTGCACTACTGTCATTCTATGAGGATCTGTAATTTGATTTCATTTATTAATAAAGGATCATTTGAGTTAATGATGTTTAACAATATTGTTTACAGGATTTAACTAGAATAAATTCTTATTTCAATCTTTCAATTTATATTTTGAATGTATGAGTTAATAATTGGATTCATGCACTATTGTTTAATCTTGAGTGTTAATTCATTTAAAAGTCTACTTAAACTATTCTACAAGCTTAATTTTAGATATAATATGAGAGTTGAAGTTTGCATAGGAATAGATAGTTATAATCTTAGATTGGCAAGCTATCTTCCGATTTAGGATAATAATTGTTTGCTTGCATACATGATATCTTATTTGAACTAATTCAGTAATTCATCATGAATATTTTTAGTTCTTATGCATATGATAAATAAGGAATTGGATATATTTTCAATAGGAACTTATGTAACCATTTACTAAGTGTTTAATTGTTTCTATTTATGTTAATAAGGAATCAGATCTTGTGAGTTATCGCCTTGATCTAATTCCTCCACCTTAATTCTAATTCTTTAAAGCTTATTTCCCCATTAAGTTAAGTTGGCTCTCGATTGAGAGAAGGGTTACCCTTTCCTTCAATCAAGATAGGTTAGATTAATTGCATTGTATACTTAGTCTTGCATGTGTTATCATAGATCTTACATTTTAAAAGTCCTCTTTTGAGGCAAAACTTTAGATTGGTTTGGTTGTTCCACAAAAACAACTTAAGGATCATTGTTCTTGCCCTATTAGCTCGAAGAATTGATCTGATGGCACTAGCTATTAGAAATTAAAGACATATTTAAAGTTGATAGCGGTTGGGAAAAAATTTGAGTCCTTGTCAAACCTGTTACCACAGTTAACACTTCCGGCTCCCGCTCTGCGCCTGCTGCGCAACCCTAGCCTGCCCGCGGTCGAGCTCTCTCCCTCATGGCGTCTGGAGGTGGCCTTGAGGCCCCTCCTCCTCTCCCCCCTGAAGTCGCGGCCTTTAAGGCTCTTGTTGAAGCTTCTGGAAAGCGTCCCACTTCTGGGCAGCAGCAGAAATTCGTGAAGAAGTTGGACAGTATTCCTAAGGTCGCCCTCCCTGAAGAAGAAATATGTAGATCAGCTTTGAATCTCGCCGAGAATGGTTTGATTGTTCAATTCACCGGGCTGTGGCCATCTCCGAGAGCTGTTGAAGAATGGGTCAAAAGGAACTGGCTCCCTCTGGTTAGCGAAGGAATCAAGATCTACTTTGTGGGCAAAGGGTTTTTCGTCTTTCTGTTCGATAAACCAGAAGATCGAGGCCTGATTTTCAGAAACGGGCCATACTTCATGGGGCCCCAAGGTCTTTATTTGAACAAATGGTCTACTGATTTCGACCCAGCGCAAGATGTGCCTAGGGCGGTCCCGGTCTGGGTACGTCTTCCGCATCTCCCTTTGCACTGCTGGCACCAAGGCTCCTTACGATCTATTGGAAACGCTCTGGGGAAATACATCGATCAAGCCCCAAGGAAGGACCAGTACTCCTGTGCCCGGATCTGTGTGGAGGTCGACCTAGAAATCGGATTACCTGAAGCGATCCAGCTTACGGTGGCAAACTGGTCCCATATCCAAGAACTTGATTACGAACAGTTGCCCTTTAAATGCCGTTTTTGCCATGAGTATGGGCATTTTGCCAGATATTGCAAAAAAAGAAGCGAGGAGACAGCAGAAAAAGGAAAAGAAGACCAATGGAAACAGGCAAAGAAAACATCAGCAAACAGGCAGAGCAACAAAAGCAAGGCTAAAGGGCCCGAGAGCAAAGCCGACAACGGAAGCACAGGTATTCACAACGCTGGAAGCAGCGAACCAAAGGTCAATGAGGGAGATAAAAATCCTTTTGAAACCCTAGCGCCTCCCCCAGATCCCCCGGAAGCAGAGGAAGAAGAACCCCTACAGCCTGCCACTATGGAAGCTACAGATCCAGGCAATATTCAAAGCACCTTCACAAGCAATATATCTTCGCCATCATATGCAGAGATAATAAAAAAGAAGAAAAACCCAATAGAGAATATTGGGTCTTCAGATGACGAATCCCATGAAAAAGTAACAAAAAGGGCTGGACGAAGAACAAACAAAGAAACCAGAGAAGAGGAGTCAGAAAAACAAAAAACTCTTGGCAGTCAAGCGACAATAGAAATGACCCTAGGGCGAACTGTCAGGCCAAGGACCTCCAAAGGAGGAGGACCCACCCCTTCTAGAGGTAAATGATGCAGACGATCTCTTGGAACTGCAGGGGTCTGGGTAATCCAAATAAGGCAGAAGCAGTCAAAGACTTACTGAAGATAGAGACCGCGGACATCCTTATGCTCCAAGAGACAAAAGTAGAAGGGGATGCCCTTCTAAATACCAGCATCAACAAATGGAAATTCGACTCAAGAAAGGCCGTTAGTGCAAGGGGAACTGCTAGAGGTCTAGGCACTTTTTGGACTAAAAGCTTCTCCTTAGAACGAAGTCAAGTAACTCAACATTGGATCTTTACAGAGTTGCGTCACACTGTAAGTAATCTCTCCCTCGCCCTGGTTAATTTATATGTCCCAGTACATTATGAAGAGAAGAAAGAATGCTGGAGATCGCTCTCAGAGTTTCTAGAGCTAAACAGTCCTTCAAATCTGGTCTTAGGGGGGGACCTGAACATAATTTTAGATTTAAAAGAAAAGAAAGGAGGGATTCAGTCCAAAGATCCCTTCAGCAGAACAGTGGGTAGTTTGATCCAGCGATGGGACTTGGTGGATCTCAAACCAGTCAGAGGTAAGTACACTTGGACAAATAACAGAACTGGAGATAACCATATAGCAGCTAGACTGGACAGGTTTCTCATCAACAGCTCTCTAATGATGGACAATAGAATTGTTTTCTCGAAAATCCTTCCAAAACTCACCTCGGATCATAAACCAATTCTCCTCTGCCTAAAGGAAGAAGAAGATTTAGGTCCCCTGCCATTCCGCTTCAGCCCACTCTGGGCAGGCAAGGACGGGTTCATGGACACAGTTCAATCAGCATGGCAAATGGAAGTCAATGGCTCCCCAAGCTATGTGTGGGAACAGAAATTGAAGAAGGTTAAATCAGCTCTCAAACAATGGATAAAGAAATCCATACAACCCCCCAACAGGCAGAGGAAGGAGGCGATCTCTCATTTGGAAAGCACTCAATTTGAAATGGAAAACAAGTTCCCCTCGGCGTCAGATCTCGCCCAAGAAAAATCGGCACAAAATAATGCGTATTGCTCCTTCAGGAAGGAAGAGGAGTACTGGCGATTAAAGTCCCGAAGTCTGTGGTTGAAATCCGGGGACAGAAACACCTCATACTTCCATAAACAAAGCAGGGCCCGCCTCTCGCGCAACCATATCGCCGAAATCACCAGCTCCAGTGGTTAGGTTTTCAAAGGCTTCGCGCAAATCCAAGAGGCAGCGACACAACATTTCAGAAATCTCCTTAGCGCAGAGAGAAATGGTGAGGAGGAGGACGAATTGGATTTCCTATCTGTCATTCCCAACCTAGTTAGTGAGGAAGCTAATGTCTCATTGATGCGCCCAGCAACGGAGGAAGAGATTACCAGCATTGTTTGGTCGATGGACCCTGACAAAGCCCCAGGCCCTGATGGTTTTCAATCCATTTTTATAGGATCTGTTGGGAAATAATTAAATTTGACCTCTTCAGAATGATAAGAGGAGTATTGAAAAAGGCAAAAATGGGAGGAGGCACAAAATCTACATTTCTTGCTCTTATTCCCAAGGATACTAATCCAAGATCGTTTGACAGGTATAGGCCGATCTCCCTGTGCAACTCATCATACAAGATCGTGGCAAAATTGCTGGCTAATAGGTTAAAGCCTCTCCTTCAAAATCTAATTTCCCCTGCTCAAGGAGGATTTGTAAAAGGCAGACAAATCTTCGACAACGTCATTCAAATTCAAGAGGCCCTCCAGTCCAGCTATGCTCGGAAAGAACAAGGTATGATAGTTAAATTAGATATGAGTAATGCTTTTGACCGTGTTAATCGATCCTTTTTGTTCAGGGTCCTTGAAGCCTTTGGGTTTTGCCAAGATTTTATAAATATCATCAAAGCATGTACAGACAATGTTTGGATAGCTCCATTGGTGAATGGGAGGCCAACAGAATTTTTCTCGGCCTCCAGGGGTTTGAGGCAAGGCTGCCCCTTGTCTCCCTTCCTATACATTCTCTTGGCGGATTCATTAAGCAGGAAATTATCTCAGGAGCAGCATCGCGGATTCATCCCCGGAATTAGAATTGTACAAGAGATCCCTTCAGTGAACCATGCGCTGTTTGCTGATGATGCTCTCTTACTTGGTGGTGCATCCCTGAGAATGGCAAAAGCTTTCAAGTTAATCCTCCAAAAATTCCGCAATGCCTCTGGCGCCCTCATCAGTGAAAGGAAAAGCGCAGTCTATGCTTGGAATGCCGATCAACAAACCATCGACAGGATTGCCAGCGAATTGGGCTTCAAAGGATATGTTGAATGGGATAAAATTAAATACTTGGGTCTCCCGTTGACGTTGGGTTCCAATCGGAACAATCTATGGGAGGAGGTAATCTCCAAGTTTAACAAGAAGATAGCTGCATGGGGTGGAATCTGGCTCTCCTCAGGAGGTAAGCTCACTCTTATCAGGTCGGTCCTTTCCGCGCTGCCCACCTTCCAAGCGTCATTGCTTTTGGCTCCAAGACAAATAGCAGACCAAATATCATGCATCATCCGAAATTTCCTGTGGAGCGAAGGTAAGGGAAACAATAATCGCTTTCACCTTGTCAATTGGGATTTGGTGAAGCGTCCTATCAAGGAGGGTGGCCTACAAATCAGAGATCCGCTCCAAGCCAATTTAGCGATGGGCTGCAAGATCCTATGGCAGGTAACTTCTGAGCATTTGCATCCAACCAGTCAGATTTTTATCCACAAATATTTAAGGAATTGTCCGATCGCTTCCTTCAACCCAGCCTCTTCTCCCAAAGGCACTTTGGCGTGGAGACTCTGTTGTAGAGGGCTAGATTTCTTTAGATCGCATTTGTACAAAGTTCCCGGCAACGGCAAAACGATTTGGTTGTGGAAAGATCGAATCATGGGTCATTCCCCCCTCTCAGGAAAAAACGAAATTGCAGGATTAAGAGCATGGTTAAGAGCAAGAAGGATCAGAAAAATCGAGGACATAGTGGAATGGGACGAAGATGGTAAGTGGAAGTGCTGGAAATTGCCTAACATTCCTGAGCAATTTATCGATCAGCTAAATATACTCAAAGAGGAAATTGCAGATTTCGCCCCTGTTCATCTAGAGGAGGAGGATTCTTGGGGTTGGGGTCAAACAGGGGTATACTCAGCAAAACAAGGGTATTTACATATGCAAGGTAATAAAGATTCAGTCCACCCGGAAAGAGTGTGGAAGCAGATATGGGAGTGCTTCAGCATCCCGAAGATTAACTTCTTCTTCTGGACCCTGTTTCATAACAAAATCCTCACTGGCGAGAATCTTTGCAAACGGAACATCGCTGGCCCTCACCGATGTGTGCTTTGTAAAAAAGCTCAGGAAACCTCAGCTCATATATTTATCGAATGCGAGTTTGCTCAGACGACCTGGACATGTTTCTTAGCAGGCCTGAATGTCAGTTCTCCAGAGAACTGCTCAATCTCAGAAATGTTCTTGACCTGGAATGCTAGATACCCCCATCGCATCGTTGCCAAGTCCCTCTGGTCCAAGGTGTGGACCGCAGTCCCGAAGTATGTATGCTGGAAGGTGTGGCTCTCCAGGAATGAAACTATTTTCAATCAAACAGAAACCTCAGCCGAAAGGGTAGCAGAAAAAGCCAAGAATCTCCTAATCGAGACCCTGAGACAGTCTAGCGTAAAAGACAATTCCCTAAGAGACAAAGAAAGGGCATGGTTGGGCGATTTCACTCCCTTAATGGGTCCTCCTTTCGTCTCTCGGCCTTCCCTCAAGGAAAACTGGAGGATCCGGGACAATGCAGAAGGCTTTCAGAAGTGGTGGAAACTTCAAGGAAAATGCACCATATTTTTTGACGGAGCCTCAAAAGGTAATCCAGGCAGATCAGGGGTGGGGGGGATCATTTACTATTCGAATGGAAGCAAAGAGTGTTTCAGTTGGGGCCTGGGAATAAAAACAAATAATCAGGCAGAAGTTCTCAGCCTCTGGAAAGCCTGTCAACTCGCCAGGGGAAAAGAATCCAAGGAGATAGCAGTGTTTGGGGATTCAGAACTGCTGATCAAAGCATTAAGGAATAACAAAGGGCTCAACGATCCTGTTCTGAACAAGCAGATTCAAAGAGTGTCCAGACTCTTGAAGGAATTCCCTTCAGTCCAAATCTATCATATACTTAGAGAATTGAATACAGAAGCCGATTCTTTGGCAAACATCGGATGCAATCTGGAAAAAGGCATGATCAGCACAAACTCAGGTGAGGCGATCTTGGTCGCCATCCCTTAATCAGACTGTGAGTTCGGAGAATTCTGCCTCTGAAGTGAAAAGACTAGGAGCTCCAGTTACTCGATCTTTCCATGTCTAGCTAATCTATGTCCTGAGTCCTTCCCTCCTTCATTTCAGGGGAGGCATTCATAATTCCAGGTTCTGAATTCAGAGGTCTGGCTGCTCAGATCTGTTGAAAAAACGATCCTCATACGTCTGCTGGGATGCCGGACCCTGGGATCGTGCAGCCTGCTCGCTCGTGTCCGAAGAAGGGGATAGTTTGTGTGAGAAATTAGGAATGATTTTGGCTAACAGCATCAGGCAGCAGAAAGCCTATGTCGACAATTTGACAATCTGTCGATTCCAATTCAAAGGAACTGAGACCAGAAAAAAGGAGCGGTCTTCTTCGCATACAGAGCTATGGACATCGTATGTAAGTGTGGTTGTTTTCTGTGGAGGTCGCATGGACTGCAGAGAATTCTTCTTCCAGCTGGAGTTCATTCTATTCAAAGGCGAGCTGTATATCTGCAACTTTTGACAAAGACACAGGGGTGGCGCTTCCAAATCTCAGGTTCAGGAAAAAGAAGAGAGACAAGTTACTAGGCATGAAATTGTAATCCACATTGCTTCCCCAATAGCTCTTTCTTACAAGCTTGAAGGGATGGTAGTTGTAATCCCATCCCCCTACAGATTTCTCATAGCAGTAGAATTTGCAGAGATCAGATATAAATTTGTAATCCTGCTTGGACCTCGGTCCTTCATCAATAAAATTATCCGTTTTGGTTAAAAAAAAAAAAAGTTGATAGCGGTTGGGAGAAGGTAATTGGACCTAATTGAACCAATTGGAGCCACTATCCCAAACTGAAAAGGAGTTGTTTTAAGGTCTGGACGGGGTGGTTACCCCCAATGTTGTTGCAGTGAATTTCAAGGCATCAACAGGTCGGTGACAAGGTCATTATGAATTTGTGCAGCCCTCTGCACAGCTCATTGTGTAAAAATAAACATTTGAGCTGACAACCAGTTCTAGAGGTCATTTTGTTGCATTTTGTATGGATTCAAGAATCGAATCTGCAAGGGTTTCCCATTAGCAATGGATTTATTTGAATGGTCATGGGGTGATTTGGTTTGCTGCGAAGGTTCTGCAAAAATGGGCGTTGTTGGTATAGAAACAGGATTTGGTACAACAAGGGAATTCAAAGAAAAGGGGGCCATGAAGGGATCGATAGTTGTAACAAGTGGTTGTGAGGTGACCCTGCATTGCGCTTAGCAATGGGCCTGACTCTAATAGTAGGGATATCTTGGAGGTGGTGACATTTTCTCCACTGGGAACTGTCGTGGCAGACTGAACGATAGAGTCAACCTCCATATCTTATGTTCCTAGCCGTATCCCAAAGGGAATGGTATCTGACAGGGTTGCAGAAGTGGACGTGGTATGCGGGGATGGGTCGCGCGAGTTCGGCGAAATGGTGGAGGTGAAGGGTGGGAGTTCTTCTATTATTGGGGAGGCCAGAGCAGTTTGGGGTTCCTCAATGGTGAGGTCGACGATTGGTACTACAAGATACTGAATTTACCTTTAACTTTTGCGCTCGTAATTAGGTGGGATACTAAATCATTAATGGTTAAAAGGCTCTACCTGTGACAATTGAGTACATCAAAAAGCTAAGTTGTAAAAGGTCCCCTACTTTATCTTTATAATTGATTAATGATTGATATGGATAAATAGGTATTTTCATTCATGAGAGGTTTTTAAGAAATTGCAATTTAATGAGTTTTTATGATCAGAGTAATTTTATTTATCTAATGTTTCAAAAAAAATAGTTTCCCCTCCTAAATTAATTTTACTTAATTTTTGAAACTTCATTTTCATTCATCAGAGAAAATTGGTTTTTCCAATGAATCTCTAATTGTTTTTTTATTCAACAACCCCCATTTTTCTATTTTATAAATTTCCTATGAAATTTATTTTATTAAAATGGAGACCCTTAATAAATTTTAAAACATAAAAATTTGTTAATAAAATCCTATAACCAAAGTTTAATACTTAGGCTTTTTAATTAAAACCCAAGTATTAAACCTTGATTATTAAAAAAACAAATTTTAAATAGCCCCTGAGACTAAGATCACACTTAAGCTTTAAAAGCATTAAGTATTAAAACATGGGTTATTTAATTAAAAAAAAAAAACATAATATTCGGAGTTGTTTCTGTATAAATCTGCCATAACCCCTGCATCACAAATCAACATAATAAAAAATAAAAAAAAATCCATGGTAATACCTGCGACCCCTTCCCGATTTCGATATTCGATTTTAAGCCCGGACCCGATGGTAAAGTTAATCCAGTTCATAAATACTCGCATCCATCGATCGCAATAACCACAGTACTTAAGTCTTTACCCCACTCCGCACCACCAATTTCAATATGTGATAAAGCCTGACCCGACGGGATTATACATGCCAATCCATAAATCTAATGCAACACTCTAACCATAGGTCTGTACATTAAGAAAATTAACGCACACCATAATACCATAAATGAACTAAGATTCACCCAATCACAAAATACACATAAATTATCAAAATAAATAATTAAAGAAAGTATTTACAAGATAAATCGTGGCCCAATGATTGGCCTCTCATTCCTCACACTCACTTGCACACTTTTGCATCATACATGCCCCATAGGCTCTCCTCAATTTATACATATGGATTATAACCCAAGTAGGTTATAGATCCCTCAAAAAACTCCAACAATATCTCTCTTGATCCCTAAAATATCTCATCCAAATCTGTATCCCTAGATAAGAGCTAACTAATCCATAATCCTTTCAAACCTTCCACAATACTCTCGAATCTTCTCCTAATTACAAGAATTACCATTCTCTCTTAAAAACTATAGAAAAATATAATAATTAATTAAATCCCCACTTTACAAACTAACTCCTCTAGTAAATGATTGACCGAGGTTAGATGAACCTACATCAGACCCCCCAGGTAAAAGAAAATCATGGTGTCCCGACCATTAGTCTTCATAAGATGATAAAAATCCCCCTGGATCCCAAACTTTAGTTTGTCGCTGATCTTGTATTTTGTTATGTTGTTGATGCTATGTGGCTGTCTTTTTCTAATTTCCAGGCTTCCAAACTTTATGTTGTAGTTGTCCTCCCTCTTTGCTGATGTATAATTGTTCAGTAATTAGTAATATATGGTCATTTTTTCTTTTTCTTTTTTCAATGAATATTTCCTGATATTCTTTCAACATCATCTTATTCATATTTTCAATTTCAATATCTAACTTATTTTATGGTTGGTGTACATTATTGTTTGTTTTCTAAACTTTATTATCGATCTCTACGCTTTCATTGCACCAGATTTGTTGATTTGAAGGTCTGTTGTATTCCATCTTAATTTCCTTTGCGTCATGCTCTAGCTTTGGATTATTCAACCATTCTTCTAAGAACTTTAGTTCTTCTGCAATATCTCTCATGTTGACATTTGTTCCATCATTTTCCAATTCATCAAAAACTTGCTTCATGTCTGTATCAATTTGTTGTTCAGCAACATATCTTGCATGCACACACCAATGGTTAGATTTAAAAAGATGAGGTCTGATGAATCTATCTTCAAGTCTTCATGTTGGTCTTCTGAAAAATATATAGCACCATCTGTGGGAATCGAACCCACGTTCATATCATCATCTTCGTCACCAAGCAATGATCCTTGTTTTGGTTCACAAATATATATGTTTGTCTGGAGTTTCTCTGCTTCTAAAACTTTCAATTTACGCTTATGCATTCTTTCCATCAATTGTTTAATTATCCATTTAATTGTTCACCTTATTACCCATTCGTGTCTCTATCTTTGTAATAGTTCTAACAACACGTCAAGTCGTACCTTTAATTCAACAATCCCTTTCTCATCATCACGAATGCTAACTGCTATAGCATTATCGTGGCCTTTCTCTGGAATCAGTATCTTCATTTTCTTTCGTGAACTTCACCTTGTTCACTGTAACCTGCAACTGAATCACTTTACCAAATTATCTCCCCTGAACTTGGCCAATGGTTCACTTCACTTGAACCTTCTTTCTGAGCACTCCTTTGCTCATTTTTACTGTAAACAACAATTGTAGTAACTCTTCAAATTGTCTTTACAATGACCAAACTTTTTGGGTTTCAGGCTCTACCGACCATGCACCCATTACAATCAATGACACTTTTGACTTGACTCTAAATTTCCTTTTGACTAGAAACTTTTACATCAATTTTGCATTAGTGGACCTTGGGTGTCGGATACGACTGAAAATGCACCTTTTCTTTCTCTTTTTTTTGTTACAACAACTTGGCTTCAACTTGGAATTTTATAACTCCTTTATGACTACTATTTTTTTTATCAAACATGTCTCTCGACTCTATGACTCTTTGACTTGAATTAAGAAACTCTCGAACTTATTCAACTTTAAAACTCATGACTTGACTTATTTTTTAAGACTCCCCAATAATTTTGTCTTTGGCTTCAATTTCTATATATGCTTGACCTTAACACCAAATTACATTTATGAACGTTGACATTCAACTTTACAATTTTACATCGAAATTCTTTTAGCCATTTCCATTTACTTAGACAAATTTCAACTTATCAATAAATACCTTAACTTAAAATTGAGAAACTTGCTCCCTTCAACTCAACTTGTGCAATTTTCTTTTAACTATTTAAAGCACTTATGATCATGATTTTATTGTCACCACCACTAATATTAATTACCTACCTTATCACTCCATACAATACTTTCACATGCTTCATATTAAAACAATTGAATCTTTAATAAAGTCACTTTATAAAAAGTCATTTATATGTTTCTCTTTTAAAGCTTATAATTAAAGTCACATATGCACGTAGCTTCTTAAAACAATTAGGTAGCATGTAAAAGCATTAAAACCATTACATGGATGTACGCAATCCATTTCCATGCATTCAAAGCAGAGTAGAATTAACACATTTAAATATTTTACCGTGCTTGCAGAGGTAGTGTTTCTCTAGGCTACCTTGGGCTTCCTTCTTGCAACTTTTTTTTGCAGATACCAGGTTCTCCATATGTTGTTGACCCTTCACTGCTTCAAAACGATAGCGTTCTTCTTATATTGCGATGATTGTACAACTACTCAATACATAAAGTTATATCACATATTAAATTGACATGCAGAATTGTACTAGGCAGATCTCCATGCTGCTAATATTCAACTCCATGTTATTAATACGCACATACAGTAGCAAGCACTCCATGGATCCGTCTACGCAGAAAATCTCCTCACGGCTTGTTTCTCATACGTAGAAAACCTCCTTCCACGCTTCTCACATTCAAAGAATATCACAAATCGTTGCTCCAACGCTCCAGAATTCCTAATCCATTTCAAGTGTCAACCTCGTGGTCGTCGGTACTCTCTACGCTTGAAAAATCGATTATCGTCGTTCTTGTAAAGGCGGTGTCTTTCTGTGTTTGGCACACCTTGACATACGTTTCACTATGATTTAATTCAACAATTACTGCATTCTAATGATTGCGTGCTTGCAAATCGTGCTCTCAATCCACCGTTCTTTACTCAATGATCATGATTCTACAATTACGAGAAAAAACACTTTCATTTAATGGCAAATTAATGGAATGCTGGTTCATCATTTTATTTCTCAAGCAAACACACTATTAGAAGTGGATCCTCTTCGAACGTTGCCGCGCAACGTGCAACTCAAACTTATGCACTATTCTCCCTGTGATGATGTCGTTATCCTTGGGTTCATGAACTGGATCTTCATATTCGGCATTATTCTCCTTGTTCTTCTCTCTCCACACTCAATCCACACATATCTTCAATATAGTCAGATCTCTACTAATCAACAATCAGGCCAAACTTGACACAGAACCAAATTGAAAAAAAATTGAGCTTTGCAATTCGACCCTCATTCTTCAGCCGAAGAAATGATATGTAGTCTCCTGTGAAAATAAATTTCAGTCAACCTCTTCTTCAGATGGGATCAAACTAATGGGTTCAACAACCCCAACAGTGCCCATATTCAAGCGATATATATAGAACTGACTAATTATGCAGAAATCTGAATCTCAATTGCTCCAATCATCGTCCGAGGACTTCAACACGTGCTCACGCCATGTCCATGTTTCACCAATGCTTTCTGACCATCATTGCTGATCCAAATCTACCTCACCGCAGTTGCATGGACCCCCAAGCTAGGCTCTCTCTCAACGGTAGATCCACACCAGACCTTACCAGAACTGGCTTCTTCACTTACCAATAGGTTGATAATAAAACTCTATGTAGCTGGCCACTGTCATATGCAAATCTGTCCAATGAAACTTCACCCAACCGATCTGACTTCTTCATAGATCTCGCAGATATGTCCACAATGAAATTTTAACCATTAGAAAAATCATAGAAAACCAAAAACATTACAACAGCTTTGATGCCAAAAATGGTGCAGCACTCTAACCATAGGTTTGTACATTAAGAAAATTAACACACACCATAATACCAAAAATGAACTGAGATTCACCCAATCACGAAATATACATAAATTCTCAAAATATAATTAAAGAAAATATTTACAAGAGAAATCATGGCCCACTGATTGGCCTCTCATTCTTCACACTCACTCACACACTTCTACATCATACATTTCTCACAGGCTCCCCTCAATTTATACAAATGGATTATAACTCAAGTAGGTCAACAAACTCCAACAATATCTCTCTTGATCCCTAAAATCTCTCATCCAAATCCTTATCCCTAGATAAATTAAGCTAACTAATCCATAATCCTCTCAAACTTTCCAAAGTACTTTCGAATCTTCTCCTATTTACAAGAATTATCATTCTGTCTTAAAAACTATAGAAAAATATAATAATTAATTAAATCTCCACTTTACAAACTAACTCCTCTAGTACACGATTGACCCAGGTTAGATGCACCTAAATCAAAATCCCTCGCGTCTGCGGCTATCGCAGTTACCAAAGGTTCATGCCTCCTGCCTCATGCTGATTGTGATTGTGATTTGCAATATGGCCCAGAGCCGACAGGATGCTCAACTGTGATTCACAAAAATCTCGCGTCCGCAGCTATCGCAGTTCTATTAGCCATGCTTCCTATTCCAAAGACTCCTGCCAAATGCGATTGAGATTTGTGATAAGACCCTTTCCACTGCCATATCATCTGCCACATCATCAGCCGCGTTATCTTTCCACATGGAACTGCCACATCATAGTGATGTCACCATCACATCATCTCTTATGTCATTCTACATATTGCAAATTGCAAGTCTTTCGGCCACTTCTTATAGCGTGTCACTCCATAACTGCGATTGCAATATTCCTGAGTATTAGGATTGTGATGTGTATTGCGATTGCGATCAAGACATCAAGAGTGATTGCGATTATTCTGAGTTCTACCCCCAGTCTAAAATCGATTGTGCTTATTACGCTTCTATATGTTGTTGCGATTGTGATTTAATTAAACAACCACAGGCCTTACGCCACTTTCCACTTCATGCTCATTCTTTTGCCTCCACTGCGATAGCCGATTGCGATATAGCTCCATCATATCCCTCTTCCATCTGCTCTGTCGCAATTGAGATATTTCAAATAAAATTAGAGGCTTACTCCTATTTCTCCTCCACGGTGTTTATGATTGCAATTGTTATGCTCCAAGTTTCAAGCCTGATTTTCTACAAATGTCATTTGTTTCAAATGAAACTCGCTTATCAGTCTCATTTATTTTTAGCTTATCACTTTCTGTTTTTCGGTTTTCAGGGAACACAACAGAAGACGACAACGTTGCAGATAAGTGATTGTTTAATTCAGAAAAAAGAAGGTTGAAATGACAAAATAGCAAGATAAGAGGATAGCGTTGCAGATAAGTGAATGTTCAATTTAGAAAAAGAATGCCAGTTTGACATAACAGAGCAATCAGACATTTGTATGAAATTCTGCTTTTCAGATGTGTGACTGAAAGGAATTGTTCAACTCCCTTAACGCTTGAATCAAAAGAATTTGTTTTCAATAGCAGCTATTTAAACACACTGTTTGCATTAAAAAAATGCCCGGAATTCGAAAGAGAAAGTCAGGGAGGCTTTCACTATTGTACCTCTTAGTCTTTTTAATAGTATGATAGGTCCCAAATCTTGAGAGAGAAACTTGTAATACTATAACTGTGGATTATATATGTTGGTGGAGAAGCTCTTGTTTATCAGGCACTACTACTAAAAGGAGGGAACATTTTCCGCAAGCAGAGATTGATTAGAGACTCCAAAGGATTGTGCACTGCTGTCGTTCTGTGAGGATCTATAATTTGATTTCATTTATTAATAAAGGATCATTTCAGTTAATGATGTTTAACACTATTGTTTACAGGATTTAACTGAAATAAATTCTTATTTCAGTCTTTCAATTTATATTT
>APFE030323370.1:0-16536 GCA_000404065.3 Pinus taeda
TATCATTCCATCACCCCTCCATCACTTCAATCCTTCACGGTAGATCATCCTGTAGCAGTTTAGAGACATCCTGTAGAAAACCCTGAGTATCCTGTAGGATCCCCTGCAGACATCCTGTAGAAGGTCATTCACGCGGTTGCCGAGCTTCTGAACATGGAAAACCTCTGTGGATGAATGCCAAGGGTCCATAGGGACCTCACCTAGCCTCCCCAACCTGTCCCACGCTTTCCTCCCTCCTTCATTCAAACTGCACAACCAAACCCTAATAAGCACAAAATCACAATTATTTCACCTACTTAATGAAAAGTACAAAAACATGTCTTTTATAATGCAAGTAGTTTAGATCCATACATTTCCACTCATTAGAGGTAGTAGCAGCATTGGTAGAAGTATTACTCATCTTCATTGCTTTATAGAGATTAGACGAGTTAAATTAAGGTTTCCTAGGTTTACATGCTTTGATTTACTTTTAGTTCATTTTTGTCAATTAGACTAGTCTTCTTTGAGCTAGCTTTCATCCATCATTAATAGAGCTTCTTCTGTGAGCCATAGAAGTTGGCTTGAGCCCTAGCGGACTTGTGCCAGCTGATCAAGTGACTGCTGCAACAAGAGCTAGTACTTGTGCATATAGCACCTTCGCTTCCAAGTTTGTACGAACAACCAGGTTGATAAAATGAGAGACAGGAAGCCCCAGGAGTTGTAGCATTATTGCTACAATACTGGAGCTCACCACTAGAATCACACTGTGATTTAGATATATGGCTGTCAGTTGAGCCCCTATAAATTTCCAAGATATGTGCCAATGTGCTTGCTTTCCCTGGAATACTTTAGACAATTCATCCAGGCAGATACAATCCATTTCTTTGAGGCCAAGAAAAAGGTACAACTTAAGATAAGGAATCAACTGGGCCCTTTCACCTTCAATCAGAGGGAAGCTTGGCTAGAAGCTGATAAGATTTTAGGGCAGAAACTCAGACTAAAACAGAGTTTCTATTGGGCACCATATGACCCCCATCATTTTATAATCTATGGGAAAGTCAAAAATAAACTGCCAGCATATGTTCACTATCCAATCCCTGAAATCCAGCAATATGCCAATCAACAAGAGTGGCTAGAGGGCACATCGTTTGAAGAGTTGACTGAAGAACAGAGATTGGAAAAAGAAATGAAAGAGCTTGAGAAAACACTTGACCTGGACTCTTTTGGATGGGTACCTTTCAAGCTGCCCCAGCACATTGGAGGGGATACATCTTTTGCTGAGAGCTCAGAGCAAGCAGCACGAAAGGCCAACTCAACAAGAAAGGGCAAGGAAGTAATGGATGCAGAACAGTAGACCATGGCTGATCAGCCCTCTACAACACAAGAACAGGGTGAAGGGCAAGATCCCCCAGCTCAAACCAAGGCATCTGAAGCCCCTGTTCTACAAACTCCTCAAAATGAGGAAAAGAGCAGAAAGAGAGACAAAGAAGAGGATGCCCCTGCCAGTGGACCATCAAAACAAACAGGAGATAAGAGGCAGAGGTTGAATCCATATTTAGAAGAGGAATTTGTGGAAGACACCACAAGCACCATGGGAGGGCAGGGAAGAACTAAGCAGCAAACATCTCCACTACCTGGCACCTCAGCTAGCTCATTCCAGCTAGAGCTAGAGAGGCAACATAGCGTGGAAGTTTCATCCACCAAGCCTCAAAGAAAACAAAGCTCAGGCATCAAGAAGACTTTTACTGATATAAAAGCTAGAAATGATCCAATAAGGATGCAGCTTTATAATCAACTGATGAGGACAACACCTACTAATCAACATAGGCTAATGGCTAACTATGATATTTAGGAGAAGAAAATGATCCTCAGCCATTTCAAGCCCAAGACACAGCAACCCCAATCAGTTGTTGATTACATAAGAACCAATCTGGAAGTTTTCTCCAAGGATATTCATCCAATTGACCAGATTGAGTTACATAAACAAACTGGGGAGATGGTGTATGCCACCTTGGTAGATAAGGCATTGGTTGCTCACCAACTGAAAAATTCATTGCACAATACCTCTGCCCAATTAGAATTGGAGAAGGCTTCCTCCTTGGCTAAGGACAACAGGATTAAGTCCTTAGAATAAATCATCATCGATCTGGGGCATAACCCTAAGGATGCAAAAGGCATCAAAGCACTGATCAAGAAGAAGGAGGAGGACATTGGAGCCCTCAAAAGGCAACTAAAGTTGCCAATAACAGTGCATCCATAAACTGCAGAGGCTGCACAACAAAAGGAGGAAGAGGACATGGTAAGTATGCTAATGAGAATGAATGAAGGATTGGCTGAAACAAAGCAAGCATTGGAGAAGGCCATTAAAGAGAAGCAGGGAGAGTCCACCTCCCAGCCACCTAAAGCAGCTCCAACAAGTGCCACTGCTCCCCCCACAGGTACAACAGTAGTCCCTCCTACCATCCCAGCATCAACAACAGGTAAAACAACTATAGATGCTACAACAGCACCAACAACAGAGCCAGAGACCAGCATGAAGATGGAAGAAATGATGAAAGTAGTGAAAGAGCTAGAGGCTCAAATCTCAGAGCTCAAAGTGACAAAATAAAAGTTAGCCAAATTGGAGGTGAGCTATGACAAGTCAAAGATAACAGGCGCAGAAAAAAATAAAGAAGTAGAGACCCTAGAAAACAAGGTGAAATCATTGGAAAAGGATCTCACCTTACGAAAACCTCTAGCAGACATTAAGATGATTTTGTGGACCAAGATTGGCCAGTCCATTACTGACCAATGAAGTTCAATTCAAATGATCTATGAACAGATTGAATTAATAGAAAGAGCACAAGAGAAAATTGAAAGGGCCAAGGCATCATTAGGAAATATGCCTGAGCAGGCCAATAGGCTCATCCATTTTTTGAATACCAATACTAAGGAACATTTAGCAGCTTTAGAGATCACTGATAGGACAGGCACCATTTTGACAATAAAGAAGGTGCTAACCACGAGAAATTTTATACAGACTTTGGAAAGGAAGTGTCAAGAGATGCAGATGGATATTGATGCCTTCATAGAAAAATTCACAAACTTGCAGTAGAGAGGTTTACCCATTTTACTAACAAGCAATCAAAAACTGTTATCACATCAATAGTATGCTCACAGGGTAAACATGTATGTAACAAATCAAATCACTGCATCATCCAACAATTTAGAGGACACAGGACCTCCTTCCGGACAGAGCTTGTATGACAAATTGGAAGGATTATTTTTTATAGAACATGAAATAAATCATCTTTTTGAAGTCAAGCCTACCTTTTACAAGTATACTGAGGCTGATGAAATATTGGTAAAGATACAAAGACACCAGTTGCCCACAGAACACTGGTGGTAGAGGATGCTGGAAGTTTTGCCTAAATAATTTGGATCTTGCGTCCTTCTTACACCTGGTCAAATAGTAGGAGACGTGGCAGATATCAAGAAAGGAGCTCAAGCGAGGATCAGGACCCATTAAATATGGATCAAGAGCAGGTGAACAAATCAGGACAACAGCGTAGGAAGGAAAATCAAGGACATAACTACCAGCCGAATTCCTAGGTAAAAGGTCTAAAATATATAGTCAATTAAAGCAACCAGTACAGCCACAATAACTACTGCCTTTATTTCTGCATTCATTTCTCTGACAGAGTAGGTTAACTGAGTTATTGTTTCATATCTTATCCTCAAGATATTTTGTAAATCTCTTTGTTATAAATACCTCCCCAAGGAATGTATTTGGGGTTGGTGATTCTCCTATTGAACTGTGCTGTAACTCAGATATTTATTAATACAAGGGGTGTTGAAATGCATTGCTGCTGGACCTTTTGAATGTGGATGTGATGATTCTGGACTCTGCTACAGAATTCCTATGTCTTTCTTTGGCTCAATAAGTTATTCTAACTGTGTTTTTATGTTTTCTATGTTTGCAAATCTCATATATGTTTCATAATTTTAGCAATAGGGAAAAATAATAGCCCATAACTTGTTTAAATGCACTCTGTGTTCAATTCCTACTATTATTTATGCTTTCTTCACAATTAGCATGAATAAAAATTCTTAAATGCTTATGTTTCTACTAATTCCTTCATTCTAAACATTATCAAGGAATTCTTCACTACTCCTTGAAAATATTCAGACACCTTCCCTCTGCCACCATGATAAAGGATTCTTGACTACCCTTTATCCCCTGGCCTACATCCCACTAATCACTAGCTTTCAATATTGTTCCAAACTGATTATCTTGCTCTGTAGTAGTGCCCATCATCACATAAACACACTCAGCGGTCCATCTTCATAGATTCCATTGCCCAATGGAATTAAATCTATCATACCTACATCCTACCTCTGTTTCAAATCACCATCCAAACCCATTTAAAACAAACCTATTTAAAACAAACCTCTGCACATCATAACTAGCATAAAACTTCAAATAAACAAAGTTAAATCATATAGAGAGAGCCCTCTCTGGGTGCAGTTTGGATAGAAATTGCATCTAAAAGATTGGTTAGTGGTTACCCTGACCGTATTCCCTTTTCTCACAAGTTTTGGGGAACAACCTGAGTGATAACACACTCTGCTTTCAAGTACCTAGTCAACAAGCCTGTGTTGGGGGGAAGATCTGTAGGTGGTTATTTCTGTTTCAGGAATATGATGTTGAGGTGATTGTAAAGCCTGGGTAGTTGAATGCAGAACCAGATCATTTATCCAAAATTGAGACAAGCAAAGAACCTACTAATTTGGAGGAAGGGTTGCTGGATGCAAAGCTTTACGCTAGACATGTTGTAGATGATCAATTTGTTGATATAATCCCTTTTTTGATTACTGGAACAACCCTAGAAGGATACTCTACACAGTAGAAAAAGGAGTTGGTGATCTGCATAGTTGAGTTTTCTATGATTGTGGGACACTTATATAAGATGGGTACTTGTGAAATTATGCGCTGATATGTTCCAGAGTTCTAACACTATAGCATCCTTATCGAAGAACATGGAGGAGTGACGGGAGGACACTATGCGGGTAGAGCGACCACGTAGAAGATTCTGCGTGCCGAATTATGGTGGCCGATGGTGCATAAGGATTCTAAGGCATATTGTAGGGCATGCGATGCATGTTAGAGGATGAGAAAACCATCGTGAAGGGAAAAATTTCCCTTAAATCCTCAAATTTCATTACAAGTGTTTGACAAATGGGGGATTGAATTTGTGGGTCCCATACAACCACCAGGGAAAAAGATGGGTGCATGTGTTGGGTCATGAATATGACCACTTTTAAACACTTATTTCAACCATTTTTAGTCTTCTTTAACATGTCATTTATTATAATTTATTATATAAATCCATTTTATAATGATTTATGCTCTTATGGAAAAATATTATTTATTCTCCTTTCTTTCTAATAAATTGATGATTATGCATGATTTTATCAATGATGGTTTATTAATAAACTGATTGTAACATTACTCACCATTTTTAACCTCCAAGATAATTTCCAGATTGAAGATTTGATTATTAAATATTCCAACTCAGAAATTCGCTAGAATAAGATGGGATAGTCTTGCGATTGAGATTCTGGGCAAATGAAGAAGAATCTAAAATCCGGAACATGGGTTTTGTCCAGAATGGACCAAGTTAACTTTACTAAAGAATGGTTTGCCCAAATTCGGCTTTTATTGAGAGAAATGCAGGGTTCTTTGAGCACGATTCTCTCAGATTTTTTGTGTGGCTGTTTTCCAAATCTTAGCTGCAAAGCCAAATTCGCCTCACTCTTGTTGAAAGATGGATGGAAATATATTTTCTTGTTGATCAATTGATTAGAAACAATCCAATTTTGTAATAATGATCATATTGTAATCATCACAATTGTAACTGCTCTCTGCTCTTTGTGTATTTAAATCAAAACAGAGATTAGAGAAGGGGAATGATGAATTCAGGAGAGGATGGCTGAGAGAATGCAGAATTATGATTTGATAATTAGAGATTCCGAATTAAGGATTCATGATTCGTGATAGGATAGGAGGAAAAAGGGATTGTTGCATTACCATTGTAATTCTCAAGGCTTTTGTTGTTGTAATGATTTCACAATTTGATGATTAATATATAATTTGGAGGTTGTTGTTCATTCGCCTTATTTGAAGTAACCCAGCAACATCTGCTGGCAACTAAGGGCCCAGCCTCTGGTGGATTAAGCTGCTGCTGTATTATATCTTTATGATTTCTACCATGTGATGGTTTGATTTAATTCTTATTTATTTAAATTGTATTGCTTTACAGTTTCATGTTTTTACAGTGTGCTGTTATAGTATTTTATGAAATTGTTTTATTGCACAAGTTGTGATTGAATCGCGTGGCTGTTATTTTCCATCTTAATAGAGATCACTACTTTTCGCAAGCATATTGTTATGTTGTTCATTTCATCTACAGAGCTGAAGAGCTACATTGTTCATTCCAGTAATTTAACTTTGTTGTTCATTACAGATTGTTGTTGATTTAGCTCTGTTGTTGTCCATTTCCATTAATTTAGTGTTGTTGATCATTTCTGGTAAATTAGCTTTGTTGTTAAAATAGACTTTGTTGTTATCTCTTTCATGCAAGGATTTGTTTTTTCCTTTTAAATGTTATTGCAGCAAGTGTGTTTATTCCAGTTCTGTTAGAAGCATTATTGATTTATCAATTTCAGTTTATTTCTTTAGTATGGATTGTAAGATCAATAACTGTAAAGAACATTGGCTATCGATACCTAAGTTCTCAGATTGTGGATCTTGTTTATGTTTGACTTCATTTGCATCAGTTTATAGGGGAGAGAGTTATCATTACTGAGTCCTCGACTGATGGTTGTTTGAGTGAATGATTTATTTCATAACATTTTAGTTTATTGTTGTTCCAATTATATTTTGTTTCCAGCTTTCATTTACTTTTACATTTTAAGCACTATACTGCAAAACATTACTCTTGAGTAAATAGCCGCCTCAGACTGAGTACACTCTTGAAATAAAAAATCGTCCTTGGGTTGAAATTTAATGTGAAGATAATTAGGAGTTAAAAAGACACCTTTTGTCGCTCAACAACATGGTACATTATTATTGCGATGAAGTATTTGACAAGATAGGTAGAAGCACAACTAGTGAAGGACTATATCACTACTACAGGAGCAAAGTTCCTTTTTGAATATGTCTTGAAAAGGTTTTGGTGTGCTAAGATACTGATGAGTGATAAGGGTATGCACTTTCTAAATGAAACTATTACCACAATGATCAAGGAATTTCAGGTTTATCATCAAAAGAATATGCCCTATCATCCTTAGGCAAATGGTACTGTTGAAGCATTCAACAAAATTATGGAAAACACATTGACAAAGGTCTGCAATATGCAGAGGAATGATTGGGATGTGCTCATGCTAACGGTCTTATGGGCATATAGGACGATGTGTAGGAAGTTGATAGGACAAACTCCATTCAGGCTGGTCTATGGGATACAGATGTGATGCCCATGGAGTATATTGTGACAAGTTTTTGAATTGCAGCATTGAATGATATGGCAGACTGCAAGACTATGGAGGATCGCCTTGCACAGTTGTTGGAGTTAGAAGAAGACATTTTTTTAGTAGGATTTCACCAACAAGTGCAAAAGGAGCACGAAAAGGCATGGCATGTTTGACATATTAAGCTGCAAACCTTCAAGGTGAATGATTTGGTCTTACTTTATGATATCAAGCTCACGAAGTTACTAGGGAAGTTTCAAATGCACTGGTTGGGACCTTATGTAGTCAAGGAAATTACGGATGGTGGGGTAGTTCAACTCACAAAGTTGAATGGGGAATTATTTCTAGGAAGAGTCAATGGAAATTGAATGAATTTATATCAAGGGGATCCTACCCTTGCACAATGACTACATGATGGCAGGATAGTCTTAGTACTCTATGCAGCTGTAAAGAAGTATGGGACTATAAACTACACTGCCCAAAGATTGTGAAAACAAAGTAAGGGGACAGTGTGAAGGAAGTTAGAAGTGTGCTAGGAGAATATATGCGAAGAAATTTGTGCGATGGAGGATGACGTCGTGTAGATGAGTCTAAAACTAGCTATTCAATGCACTATAGTTGATTGGATGGATAAAATCCGTTAGGAGGAGTGGGTAGGTTGCATTTATGGCATAAATCTTTGGCAATCTTCCACCAAAGATGTGTTTATGATCAGAAATTGGAGGGAACAGTCATATTTGAATTTGAAATTGCCTATACATCTGGCATGCTAGCCTGCAGTAGAACACTTTGCCTTCTGAAAATTGCTTGTGAATTTTCTTGCCTTAAGTCTATGAATCAAGAAGATTGGGAGGAACTTCTTTCATGAACAGAGTTTAAAAACTTACCTGATTGGAGCCATAAGATCATCCTTGAGGAAATGATTGATCCCGTGAAAGTTGCTACCTTTGAAGGTGTTGTCTCTAAAACCACAGCCCATGAAATTGTGTCGGCAATGGAAGCTACACCATCTATGCCTATAGTGCCGAGGTCACCTAGGCCTAAACCATCCACTGCTAAGGAGAAACAGAAGAAACCACAGGCTATACCGGTGAGGTAGTCAGCTAGGAAGAACCCTATAGAGGTTCAGTAGAAAGCAAAGATGGACAAGGCAAAACAACTAGAAGAACCCCTGGATCTTGACGAAGAGGAACTTCATGAAGGGGTTGAAGACTTGGATGTTGACGAGGAAGAGCCTATCACTAGGCTCCTGAAGAATATCCCTCCAGGCAAGGGCAAAGCAAAGGTCCCAAAAGATCCTGATTCTGGAAAGTTTATGGTCTCTATGCCACTATTTATGGAGAAAGTACCATTTGAAGGCATACTCTTAAGGTGCATTCTTGACCTCAAAATGGAGTATTGGGATCTAGATGATCACGAGAAATGCCCACATCTGGTGAAAAATAAATATTTGGTGAAGATATACTATGAGGAGATAGGAGTCACATGACTGGAGCCTATGAAGTGGGTCGTGAGAGTTGAAAAGGTTAGGTTGCTAAATTTTCTATTTGTACCTCATTTTAGCATAACCAGTATCAACACGGTGTACTTACACAAATTCCTTACACTGGTTCATGATGGGTGTCTTTGATTGGGAGAGCCCATCCCCATCATAGATATGCTGATCCACCATATCACCAAGTTTCCCTACCAAGTGGTGGATCCCACTGAGGAGTTTGGAGGAAAAAGTAAAGAAAAACAACTCACAGTCAAAATGAAGAGCAATTTTGGCTTAGTGAAGAAGTCATGTGGATACACTATCCGTTCCATCACAAAGAAGGTGGTGCAATTTACCACCCATATTTTGGCTTGTGAGGTCATGATAAAGTTCCACACGGATGAGGAGTGGGAGCCAGTCATTTGATTGGCTGTAGAATGCACGAAGGGGGTGCAGTACAAGTGGGCACATTATCTCTGCAAAGAGATTTTGTTAAATTGTCGTAAAGCACAAGATGACGCCAAGGAATTCCACTATGCCTGGTTGTTATTGTTAATTGCCCTAGTTGCATGGCAACTTCCATAAGATAGTTAGTCCCCTTCGCAAGATGCCGATTTATGAGAGGAAGTGAAGTTCGCATCACTGTGCACAACAAAGGACCCTGAACAGGTCATGGAAACAAAGATATTATGGGTGCTAGTTGAGATGGACCTTCACACGGTGATTAGCCAGAGCCCAAGGTTATCACCTACCTTGTTTGAGCAGTTAGAGGCCTATTCGAAGTTTAAGGTAGATTTCCACAACGTATCCATCCGTGTGAGATGCGATCCTAAGAAATTATTGTACAAGTTGTCGTACCTAGTCATTGATGGAGATGTACAAAAATTCATGGGAAAATGGCTAGGTGAGTGGTGGCAGCCATCAGATCTTGGTGCAGGAACAAGTAAGGCTGGGGAAAGTTCCTCTACACAGGCCACAACAATGAAGAAGAAAAAGGAAGCTGAGTAGGTTTCTACTTAACATCAAGCAATGCAGAAAAAGAAATAGGCTAAGCAGGCAACATCCCAAGAAAAAGAAACACAGAAAAAGAGGGAAGTTGTTGACAAGAAGCATGACACGAAGGCAACCACATCAGAATTTGAGGAGTCTGGTTCTCAACATACTACAAAAAAAGGAAGGATCCCAGGAGGAAGGTGGCGGTGGTGAGGAGCTTAGAACTCCCTTTAAATTCTAGAAGCGGACTAGGGAGACCACATCCAAGCCTAGAAAGAAACAAAAATATGATAAGCATGCACATGCAGATCTAATGATCCTCATTGATGGGGACTTGGATGAGATTGGAGACAAGGTCCACCACACAACATCAGAGCTATGGACGTAGTTCAAATAGTAGTACCTGCATATGCTAGGGAGTGTGCAGAGGAATCTGCACAAGTTGCATAATCAAACAGGTTGACTTTAGGTGAGTGTGGCACAAGTGAGCAGGATTCAAGCAAGCCTCCATCAAGTGAGCACGACTGTGCTAGAAACTGATAGGACTCTCGACCTCAAAGCCATTCCATTACCCAAGGGATCACTTTGCATAGAGGTAGCTAAATAAATCTCACATCTCAGATAGATCAAGGATGTGGGTGTCAAATTAGCCACATTACCTATTCAGATCCTCCACGCACTTCATCAGGGGGTCTTCGACAAGCTCAGAATCGGGGAGCAATGTGCTCATTAAGTTATCAGTGAGGTAATGACGAAAAATGAGCAAATCTTTGCCAAAAAGGCTCAGGAATGGAAGGAAAAGGAATAATTGGACATGTGAAGCCAGAGCTTAGATGCAACAATTACACAGGCATGTCAAGCATTGCTAGAACTTCACACTCCAGAAGATGCAGCAGTAGCAGTGAAGATTTGGAAGTTGGTTGTCATAGTCAGAGAATCGAAGGATGAGGTTAGTCGAGTAACATTTGAATTCCAAACGAATATCCAGAGCTTGAGTTGAAATTTCAGCCAACCACTCAGCCAGAAGTCCAGGAGCAGCATGGAGCGGTCATCAAGGAGAGCATGGCCCATTTGGCTGCAGTAATCACAGGCTGCATATTGATATTTGAACATGCAATGGAGCTATTGATGACTCTGTAGGAGGACCCAAACCTGTATAAAATTGGCATAGATATCTGAGAGACATAAAAAGTTTGATGAACTCATAGCGACTGTGCGAACTTTGGCGCTAGTCGAGCGCCTCACTCGATTGCAAGAAGGAAAACATTTGCAATCACAAATTGAAGAGCTACAAAGAAAAGAGGTTATCTTAAAGGCCAGAATACATCCATGGATAGAGGAAGAAAGACAACTTACATTTTCAGTCCAAGAGAAGTTAAAGACACTCCAACAAACACAATGGATGATGCGTCTCATGATGGATGGCCTGACTACATAAAATATAGTAGAGGAAGTGCAACAGGCCATGGTGCGGTGTACTGCTAACATACAGGTGTTGAAGGTAGAGTTTAATGACCTTCATATTGATGTGCCAGCTGCGTGACTCAAGGGTGAGTTAGCCAATTTGTGTTGGGGGTCTATTGGGAAGGGTTCCCTAGGGTCAATTGAGTCAATTTTGAGTCAATGTTGGATACTTGTCATAGATACCAAATTGATCTCAAATTGAAGAAATATATCTTTTGTGTGCCTTATGTGATATTAATAGGCCATGTGGTATGTAAGCAAGGACTAATGGTAGACCTTGTGAAAATAGAAATGATTGTAAATTTAGAAGCTCCAAAGAATGTAAAGTAGTTGAGTGCAACATTGTGCCACACTGGTTACTATAGAAAGTTTATCAAGGATTATGCATAAATAAATGTGCCAATGGAGAAATTACTAAAGGACATGACTTTCTATTGGGATTAAGAGTGTCAGTGCATTGTGCATGTGTTAAAGGAAAAGATGGTGACTACGCCCATTTTCATATTCCCAGACTGGAAGAAAGAATTTCATGTTCATGTGGATGCCTCTTGTATTGTGTTGGGTGTAGTATTGACCCAACGAGATGAAGGAGAGATAGATCATGCTATAGCCTTCACAAGTAAGATATTATAAAAGGAAGAAAAGAACTATTCAACTAAAGAGTGTTAAGGATTGGTGATGGTCTACGTGCTTCAGAAGTTTCAACATTACCTGCTAGACACGCATTTTAAAATGTATACAGATCACTATGTTAGCTTCCTATACCAATAGGTTTCATGTTTCATGATTGACTGGGGAAGTGCCCAATATTTTCATCCTTTTCATACTACAAAGGTTCCATATTTTGAAGAAATTCACTATGTATAGGTGGTTGATTCTTGTCACAATTGATGTTTAGCCAGACCGCCTAATCCTAGCTAGATCATTTTTGAATTTACTTGTCTTAGAATAGAGAATAAAGGTCTGCACAAACAGTTTAAGCTTGGCAGGCAAGTAGTCAGGTAGAGAAGCAAAGTGTCTCAATAGCTTAATCTGAGCCCTGGAAGAAATAAGGGTAGACTTGGATAGGAGGGTAGCAAAAAGAAGAGAGAAGAATTAAGGTTTGCTATTTCAAATGCACCCAATAAAAATGAAGAGAAAATGTTAGGTATATTAGGTTGGGTAGGTAGTTTTGATGGTACAGAGGCATGGTTTGTGAGCAATTTGCTCCTCTGGAATAAGTTGCCATCTCATGAAATCATAATGTACCATGGCAAGGTGGCTACAAAACAAATGGAGCATGACTAATTCCCCTCCCCATTTTCCCAATAAACACTCACTAACATTCCCCCTAAGGGAAATGATATCTACTCATTACCCTTATTCCACTTCATCCCATAGAAAAACTAAGTGAAAAGATGTTCTACCTAGGCAAAACAAACCACATTTCTTGTGTAAAAAGTCTTTATTCCATTTTGCCAAAGTTTCCTAAACCTCACCATTTGTCATCCTTTCATTCCCCCCTGGCCTAAGTTTTCACTCTATAACACTTAGCCTAAACCATACAAACCCATCCTCCACAATCATATTAACCTACTAACCTTATTATATAACTCCTATGTATAACGTTTCCCTCCCCCTAGTATATAAATACATGGAAAATCCCCAAAAAATAAATACCCCAACCCTTGGCTAACTATAGCCATATTTTAAAATTTTTCTAAGAAGTTATTGGTCCACCTAGGGCCAATAACAACCCTCCACGTGCCCATCGGGACTTGTTTGGCCTCTGGCTAAATAAAATAGCCAAAATCCGTGTTCCCCCCCCAAAAAAACCCACTTCTCCAAAGTCCGAAATACAACGAAAAACCTTACAAATCGCAAAAATTAAACTGGGTCCCCATGCCGTGCCCCCGCAACTTACAATTCACCGTCGATCGTTGGATCGGGGCCCTCAGATCCGATGGTGTGGAATCGTATCGCGATGCCCCTCGCATTCGAACAATATGTCCCGGGAAAATGGCGGTTTTGTCGCCGTGCCTAGGACACGCGTCACTCACCCGTGTGTATCGCGACCCCCCCGCTCAATACCGCTACCACCCTAAAAGCGGTGCGATAAAACCGCTTATCGCCTTCACTCCCCGTTGTTGATGTCATCCGATGATGTCACAACCATGTTAGCACCACATCATCATTGCCACCTTAGCACCAAATCATCTGCCATGTCACCTTCCGTACCCCCGCTACACGACAAAAATTCTACGTCATGATGATGTCATCATAAAAAGCACCAAAAAGCCAATTTTTTTTAAAAAACCCATAAAAATGTTTGTTTTTTACCATTTTCACTGTGTAACTTTGCTGATCTTTTGCATGCAAATGACGATGAGTTCACCTGCAAACTTTCAGTCCACCAACTCAACCACCTTAGCTCGGTGCCCCACTTGTGCAAATCATCTCCCAATCAGCTAGCAACTCCAGTGCACTGTAAAAAATAGGTATTTACCATCATCTTCTGGAAAACCCTTTGAAATTTCGATTTTTCACTGTGAAAATTGTCTGGCAATCCTAGAAACCGGTCAAAATTTCACCTTGCTGCTACACACAAGCCCGCTGGGACCACTCATCCACCAAAAAACTTGCACATTGCATACCTCTCTGCACAATTCACCCAGCTAGCCGAGAAAAGCAAGAATTCACCTAAGTCTTGCTCCTAAGCTCCCTGATTAACTTCCACCTACAAAATTGCCCACTGAGACTACTGGTTTGCCCATATTTTGCTATAAAAACTGCCAATTCCACTCCACTCAGAAAAATCCCTCCAAATTTACTCGATCTCAAGATCTTTTTGCTTAGTAATTACTAAAGAAAAGGCCTTAAAACCATTGCTACTCATCCCTTGCAGGACAAATCCTTCAAGCTTCACCCTTTTGCTTCAAATTCTGCCCACCAGAGTCAAAACAAGGCTCCAATTTGCAAAATTCTTTGAAAAAAGCCCTAGGGCCTCTATTTTTGCCCACTACTACTGTAAAAATACACATTTCACTCAAAGAACACCTGAGAACTTATAAAGATGGCAGCCCCTGCTCCAGTAGCCCTCAATGTGGCCCCTCTCAATGCCCCACATAAAGAACTGGAGTGGTTACCCCTAGCTGACAAGGATTTCGAAATTAATGATATAATGGGTAACACATCTCATCTCGAGGCCTTTTGTGAGACCAGGAACAGCCATAGAAACAAAACTGACATCTTTGGGATTTGGGAGTCCAATATGCCCATGTACTACCTTCCTTATGTAAATGTTTTTCCTGAGCTCATTCCCCAATGCCATGCAAATTATGAGCCCACTCAAAGGGCAGTGATGTCTCCTTCTAGGACAGTTCTATTCTATATCACCCCTGAATCAACAAATAAGATGCTGCATTTCAAACCAACTAAACCATTGACTCCTCTTACCTTGGGATTTCTGCTTGACCAAGGTGCCAAATTGCCATGTGCAGAGATAACCAGAATTGGCAAAACATTTATGAAACCCAATTGTCAACCACAGGAACCTCCTCCATACCTAGACACTTGGTTCAATGAAGCAAGAAAGTTTATCACTGACATGATAGCCTACATCATGGGATTGAAAACCAGTGAATATGTAGATGAAACCACATTGGTCCTATTATCCATTTTCTCTCCAAGACAGCCCCCTGCTATCAAGTATGACTATTCCACCTACATTGCTAATAATATCCATGAACAATTCATGAGCATGGACAGAGAAGGAATGTTTAAATACACATCATACATATACCATTTGTTGCTCTACTATCAGCCAGATAGTTTTCAAGTTCCCCTCAGAAAATTTGATGTCAAGGGAGAGCCAAGGTCTGTTATCTTCTCGACCCCAGTCTTCCACCATGTCTTCTATTCTCCTTACACTTATTGTGAATTTATTGATCTATTCATATATCCAGCCACCTCTTTACTGATAACAAGTCCTCCAGACAGACTTTCTAGTGAAATGAAGAGAATTCTACAGCTCTCCAAGAGCTATAGCATAGGTGACTGGTACTTTTACCAGATGATGAGCCCCAATTTTGGTACAATTTGGGCTCATTTTGGCCTATTTTACTCGCTCAAACCATTCATCTTTATTTGCTTATGCATGCATTTCTTAGTTTACTCATGTTGTTTGTAGGAGGAAGGTTAGACACTTTATCTACGTGACTAATGCATTGTGATTCCAGGTTTTGGCATTAAAAAGGGGAGCAGGAGACAACGAAAGAGGAGACAAGGAGACGATGAGGTGGATCTGCTGATTTCGTCGAGTGATGTCCACGGTCTTCGGGCATTCCTCGTGATTCCCACCAAGAACTCCGAGCTCCAATCAATCTCCCCTCCGAGCTTCAGAAGCAGACAACTGTCCTACAGGAACAACAGTCATAAACTGTTCTACCAGAACAGCAGTTCTGACTGCCTCACAAATCCGCAGTTAAACTCCAGTTGGACAGCCGAGCTCCTAGAATCAAGGCTACTTGGCGGATCATCATTTTTTTTGTATAAATATGGAGGCCTTAGCCTTAGATAGGTTGTTGAATCTCTTGGTTTATCATTATAATTTTGAAGCAGTTCAGTTTCGTTCTTTTGTTGTAAGCCAATTTGGCATGACTTCAAATTATGAATAAAGAAGACAATTTGTGATCTATTCCTGAGTTTTATTAGGAGACTATAGCTCTCAGGTTAGGGCCCAACCTGAGAGCCATAGATCCCCTCTGTTGTAGTGTTGTTTCTATTTCATTCCCAGCATTTCAAGTTTTCCTCTGTTCATGCAATTCGAATTTCAATAGTTTGGTGATTTGATTTTCGTACGAGTAGGATAAATTTTTGCTTATGATGCAGTTGTTCCTATTTGCTTAGCGTAGCAAAGGATTAATACCATCAATTGGAGCTCCAGCAAAACGGTTGTTAAGGCTCGCTGCCATCGCTTTTGGAGATTGGGGTGCAGTCCATAGCAGACCACCAAAAACACACATTACTTTGTTTGATACAGTTATGGTTTGGATTTAGATGCTTCCTTGTCATTTACACTTATCACACATCTCTTCATCACAACCCCATACGTATTTCTCTTTGCATTTTGGATT
>APFE030323381.1:0-46292 GCA_000404065.3 Pinus taeda
AACCTACCTATGGTTTTCGGTCCATGGTTTTGGACGCGATGGTTTTCGGTCCATGGTATTGGATGCTTCGGCATGTATAAATATGTATTGTAACATTGAAAGGAATATAATGAAAAATCAAGCTGGTACTCTCGGTTTTGAGATCCAGTGGAAATCTCTGTGTATATGTGTTTTATGTGTTATGCTCTCGCATTTTTATTTTTCCTGTGATTTAGAATTCGTATGCAGGTAATTTATGTACGGGGTTAAAACCTCATTTGGTATCAGAGCTGTTTTGGCTTCAAGGGGACGCCTTTGTTGCTGAGGGGTTTCGCTCGGGCCTGTGGTAGACCCTGTTCAGTGGGAGATCTGCGAGATCGATTATGGTGGTGAAAGAAGATGGCGAGCACCGGAAAGATAGAGATTGATAAGTTCAATGGTCAGAGTTTTGAGTTGTGGAAACTCAAGATGGAGGATCAGTTGGTGGATAAAGATCAGTGGATCGTGGTAGATCCGAGTACTAAACCAACGGGAGTGACAGATGAAGAATGGAAGAAGTTGGATCGGAAGGCAAAGAGCACAATACGATTATGTGTCTCAGATTCAGTATTGTTGAATGTAGCAGGGTAAGCTACGACGAAGGCTTTATGGGAAAAGTTAGGGACTTTGTACCAATCTAAGTCTCTGGTGAATAAACTGTTCCTGCGGAAAAAGCTGTATAACCTGAGGATGAAAGATGGAGACTCGGTGACAGAGCATCTAAATGCACTTAATACTGTGGTAAGTCAGTTATCATCTGTTGATATTAAAATTTTATATGAAGATAAGTGCATCAGTCTGTTGTGTTCTCTACCAGATTCGTGGGATAGTCTGGTTATTACAATAGGTACCAATGCAACTGCTTTGCAGTTTGATGAAATAGTCTCAGCGTTGCTGACGGAGGAGATGAGACGGAAAAATATGGACAACCAAAATGGTGACGCCTTGTCTGTACGAGGACGGTCCCAGAACAGAAACAAAAATAAGTCATCGAGTGGGAGATCTAAATCTCTAGGAAAACATACAAAGGTGGTGTGCTGGAAATGCGGAAGGAAGGGCACTTCAGAAGGGAGTGTAAATATAAAGCGCCTAATAAAGGAAAGGGACCTAATGATGCTCCTTCTGCAGAGGCGAAAACCACCTCAGATGAAGGTGGGGATGTGTACTTGGCTTCTTCAAGTACGCATGTAGATCATCAGGCATGGTTAATTGACTCAGGTGCATCCTTTCACTTCACTCCCCATAGAGAGTGGTTCTATGAGTATGAGAAATACGATGGTGGTGATGTCTTCTTAGGAGATGATAGGAAGGGCTAGAATCATTGGTCGCAGAAAAGTAAAGTTGAAGTTGCAAGGTGGAAGGGTTAGAACCCTTCCGGGTGTTCTGCGTATTCCTGCATTGGCCAGAAATATGATTTTTGTAAGCAAGTTGGATGATGCAGGTGTAAAGGCAGTGTTCGAGAAGGATACCTGCAAGATGGTTCAAGGAGCATTGTTATTGATGTGGGGAGTTCGGATTGGAACTCTGTACAAGGTGCAAGGTAGCACTGTTGTTGACGAGTGCAATAGTTCTATGGTTCCTGAGAATGGAGCAGAAAATCTAGTGGTCTCTGGAGAGAAGACCATGCTGTGGAATCAAAGGCTTGGACATATTGGAGAGAAGGGGCTTCAAATACTTCATGGTAAAGGTATGGTAGAAGGTATGAGTAATAGCTCTCTAGATTTTGATTTCTGTGAAAAGAAATTTTGGACCCTATATTAGGTTGGGCGAACCTACCTATGGTTTTCAGTCCATGGTTTTGGACACGATGGTTTTCAGTCCATGGTATTGGATGCTTCGGCATGTATAAAAGTGTATTGTAACATTGAAAGGAACATAATGAAAAATCAAGCTAGTAGTCCTGGTTTTGGGATCTAGTGGGAAATCTCTGTGCATATGTGTTTTATGTGTTATGTCTCGCATTGCTTATTTTCTTTGTTTTAGAATTTGTATGCAGGTAATTTTTGTACAAGGTTAAAACCTACAGAAGCTATCAATGGAAACCTCAATTACAACATCCTACTGGGAAGGCCTTGGATATATGCTATGGCTGTTATTTTGTCGACATACTTAAGAAAGATTGCATTTCCTTTCCAAGGAAGAATTACAATCGTCGACCAACAAATGTTTCTCCCAAACAGTTCACAAGTTACAGGAAGCATTTTGATGACCCATGGAAGCTCTCACTCACTTCAAAATATCAGAGTAGGCCTACTAAAATACCCTACATGGATGGGTACCTTTTCCCTACCGCCTCCAAATAATCTAGTGGAAGTGGCCACGGTGGGATCCTGCAATATGGTGTCTTCCATTCAGAAGATGTCCAATAACGATGTCATCGCGAGGTTTTTCCTCTAAGCCCAATAGAAATATTGTAACAATCAATGTTTTCGACATGGGAGGCAAACCCAAATCAACGCTCATCAAGCGTTTGGATAGATAGGTCTAAGGAAAATGGTACCTCTTTAAATCCTTGGTCACATGTACATTCTATAGACGAAGGAATTGTTCAGTCAATGATAATTGATGGGGCACCATGGGAAGATTACCACCATCGTTCCCATCTTCCATATTACAAAGAATATTGTTCCAGCGACCTTGATCATCCCTCAGTTTTTGATTTTCTATAAAATATTGTAAATACGGTGGATTTCGAGCTAAACTTGTCCAATATTGAAGAGACTATCACCATCAATATCTTGACCGAACCAAATGTTGTAGAGAATATTCATGTTGGCAAATATTGTTCTCCTTCAGAACTAGAAGTATATTACGCTCTCTTTCGTGAGTTCAGAGATGTCTTTGCATGGTCATATGAAGAAATGTCAGAGATTGACTCAATCATAGTTGAACATGAAATCAAGATGTATCGAGATGTCAAACCAGTAATACAACGGCTTCAGTAGGTGCACCTAAAGAAAGCCGCTGCCATCAAGGTAGAACTTGAAAAACTTCTCCATGCTAGTTTCATTTACACGGTTCCTCTAACCAATTGGGTATCAAATATTGTTCCTGTAATGAAAAAGCAAGGAACAATTAGAGTGTGCGCCGATTATAGGGATGTAAATCAAGCTTGTCCAAAAGACAACTACCCTACACCCTTCATTGACCAAATAATTGATGAATGTTCCGCATGTGAAATCTTTCCATTTATGGATGGATTTTCCAGGTATAATCAAATTAATATCCACCCACAGGACCAGTCAAAGACTTCATTTATTTGTCCGTGGAGCACATTCACATACCACAAGCTACCTTTTGGTTTAAAGAATATAGGGGCAACCTTTTAGAGGGCAATGAATTATGGCTTCTAACCATATCTCGACGATCTTCTGGCTCATTCACGAAAGTGGACCGATCATCCGCAACATTTGAGAGCGATATTTCTACGTTGCCAACACTATAAGATACAACTCAATCCACACAAATGTGTGTTTTGTGTCAGTTCTTGTCGTTTACTTGACTTTGTAGTCTCAAAGGATGGGATTCATCTCAAATCATGTAAGGTTCAGGAAATCATTGATTTGCCTCCACCTTCAAATCTGCTTCAGATTTTGAAACTCCAGGGGAAAGCAAACTTTCTGAGGAGGTTCATTCCAAATTACGCCGAACTTGCTAAAGGTTATATACATCTGTTGAAAAAAGAAGTACCCTTCATCTGGGATCAGGTCGCGCAAGCTTCCTTTGATGCTCTAAAGGAATCCCTAATATACGCATCATTAATATATGCTCCTGATTATCAAAAAGACTTTAACCTGTATCTGGCTGCAACAGGTACGACCATAGCAATGGTTTTAGTACAAGAAGACAACAGAATTGAACATCCTATCTATTATTTAATCCAAAACTTAAATGATATAGAAAATTAGTACTCCTATGTTGAAAAGCTAGCTCTCGCAGCTGTTCAAGCGATACAGAGATTTCGACACTAAATCCTCTTTTGAAAAACTACCAATTTGTCTGATTGCAACCCCATGACTTATATCTTGTCGCGAGAGTTATTGGAGGGAAAATATTCCAAATGGGTAGCAATTTTGCAAGAGTTTGATCTGGAATTCGTAAAATCCAAATCAAAGAAAGCCCTAGTTTTCGTGGATTTACTATGTGACTTCCCATTGTCGTCCAATGATTCAACATCCAAAGCAATAATCGTGCATGAATCTTTGTTTCTAATATCTTCAAGCGATACATGGTATGGAGATATAATCATCTATCTGTAGAAATTTTGAATAATATGACACTTATTCACAGAGATTATCCCGATTATACACTATTTGCAGAATCATGCATAATACATAACCTCCTCTACGTTGATCATCAATTTAGCAGTATTAAGAAACAATCGCATGCGCACACTGAAGCATCAATCTCACATATCAACACAGTATGTACCCGGGGAAAGCATAAAGCTGAAAACCCCCAACTATCTGTATATTATATTGATTGAGAACATGTAACAATACATAGTACAATACTCCTCACAAGTACTCAGCGCTATCTCTATGTGTTACACACAAACTAGCTCAGATCTGAATCAATCACTGGCTCAAATCTCCTCCGCTGCTTGCCTGCCTCCACTGCACAATACCTATTGAGAATAGATGAGAATGGCTGATACAAACTCGTATTTACCTTATGTCACACTATGCAATCCTCATTGGCAATCTCAATCCACTCATTGTGCAAATCACATGCATAACTATAGTCACAACTAACAGCTGTCTTGCCCTTTCACTCATCTCTAACACTTGTCTCCACTGAACTATCCATGCACTGAGTTAACTGATGTATTCCTCAGTTGATTCATGAGTTAATAATTAGTGAATTAACCAATAACTAATTCACATCACTCATCACTAGTGTATTTGTTAGTTAGACTAAATACAACTAGTTCAAGTAAGTCAAACTGAACACAACTCCATCAACTCCTCATTCAATTCCACCAAACTCAATCACTTGAGTTATAACTGAATTCCTTCATGCAATAGCTCAATTAACCCATAAGAAAAGCATATTTCCTTATGGTAGTTGCATGTGCCACATCTGTAGCTCGAACTGAAGTGCTCCAAGAGAATAAGATAATGTTTATTGTCCAAATATTATTAAGAGATAATAATATTCGACTGTTCTATTTTTATCCAGGCAGTCTAAAAATAGACTCCGCCCATATGTCTAAAAATAGAGGTCCATATATTTTTACCAACATGATCAATCATCCACAAATAGCATCCTGCAACTCATAGACCATGATCCATATGTCTAAAAATAGACATAGTCTAAAAATAGACTTTGCGCCAAAAGTAGCCTGCGGGACCACTTAGTGAAGGTGACCTCTTTTCACTAAGCTCCATCATCTTGTTGCATTTTCAACACTATCTCCAGACCCAAACATATAGGTCTAATACCTCCTTCTCAAAGCAATGACGTACTCGATACCAAGCAAAAGACTACATGATCATCGGTGATGTGCTTTACTGTTGTGGTATCGATACAGTTATACGGAGGTGCCTCACCCATGAGGAGGCCGAAAAAGTCCTGAATTATTGTTATTCAGGAGCATGTGGGGGGCATCAATCTGGTTACGCTACAACACAAAAGATTTTACGATCAGGATACTTCCGGCCAACAATGTTCAAGGATTGCATAAACGCAGTCAAAAGTTGCCATGCTTGTCAAATCTTCGACCACAAAACCAGAATACCACCCGCACCACTACAGCCAATTGTTGCTATTAGGCCATTTGCCAAATGGGGCATGTATTTCATGACATGTAACCCCACCTCTTCTGAGGGGCATGGGTATATCATAGTCGCAATTGACTATTTTACAAAATGGGCCGAGGCGATGCCTACATTAAACAACAGCGATGAAACAGTGCTCTTTTCTTTTTCAATCATGTAGTCTCCAGATTCGGTGTTCCACAAGCTATAGTCACAGATCATGGATTGCATTTTCACAATCACATGATGGTTGAGTTAGCTACCAAATTAGGACTGTCCCATGACAGCTCTACTCCGTAGCAAGTTGAGGCAATCAACAAAGTCCTGAAGCACATGCTACAAAGAATGATTGGAGTCCATAAACAGAGTTCGCACCTAATCCTGTACTTAGCCTTGTGGCATACTGGACATCGATGAGGAATGTGACCAGGTTTATGCCTTTTCAGCTGGTGTATGGCCTGGAAGCAATCTTACCAGTTCAGTGTGAAATCTCATCCCTCAAACTCACAGTCGATCTTCTCCCAAGAACTTCAGAAGAAGAGGCTCGTTTCATGGAATTAATCCAACTGGATGAAACCCGTCGTGATGCCACCTTCGCCAACGAAGCACATAAGAAACAAGTCAAGGCATAGTTTGACAAGAATGTCAAACCCCGTGTCTTCTTAGAAGGTGATCTGGTCTTGCTTTACGACCAGGAGTCCGATAAGTTGGAAGTAGGTAAGTTCCAGTCTTTATGCATAGGCCCCTATATTGTTAAGCGAGTATTAGCAAAAGGAGCCTATGCGTTAGTGGATTATGATGGGATTCCACTGTCGCAACCCCGAAATGGGTTGTACCTTAAGTGTTACTATGCTTGACTCAGTGTAGTAACCTCTTCATATGCTTTTGTTAAATTTTTGTTTTCGCCAAGAGTAATCATTTTGGTTAGGTAATCCACTTTTTCATTTGTTACAGATGTCGAACCTATTGGAATCATTTGTTGGATATGCCGACGGAGCAAGTCGTAGTTCGCAGAACCTATCTTCTATGGCCTGGGCCATCTTTGATCCAAGCGATGAGTTGGTGAGTTTCAAAGGGGTATGTATTGGTCGATCAACTAACAACATCACTGAATACAACGCATTGATAGAGCTCCTCTCTGATGCCATCGTGCATGGCATACGTCGACTTGTTGTCAGGCTAGACTCACAACACATCATTCTACAGCTCACCGACATCTATTTCGTGCGAAATCCAACTATCTATCACATGTTCCTAAAGCTCAAGATTTTGCAAAGACAGTTCGATTCTATCTGATATCAACATATTTCTAGAAACTTAACAAATTAACAGATTCATTGGCAAATTATGTGTTAGATAGACATTTGTGACATTTATAAAAGAAAATCATTTCATCAATATTTGTAAGGGATCATATAACTTAACCAAAGTAAAGCTCTGAAAATCAAAAATATATATAACTATTTATGGTTTACACATAGTGTTTTGTGTCCAAGACAAAATCGGTCAAATGACCCAAAGACTCAAAATGCTAGGGGGCACCCTAGTCTAATGTTGCTGGTGATAACAAGTCATCGCTTGTGCTATCATGCGTAAAAGCCTAGTCCATCGACTCGGCACACCAGTAGTATGTCGCTGTAATCTCAGAGGCAGCTCGTCAATCCTCACATCCGGGATACCAAGGGTGAGACCCTTGATCTTATCCTGCAATGTTGCAAGAGTCTTGGCCACATCCAGGTTGTGAAGGATAGCCCTCCTTATAGCCTCTCCTGCTGGAATGACGGCTGGTGCTCTCAGGTGCACTCCTAGTCGCATCGGTCCAATATCTACATGAGCACATGAGTTTTGATTAGGCTTGATAAAAGAAAGCATAGGAACATTATAAAGAAATAAACAGGGATATTGTCAGAGATTTTACCTATAACACTGCACTTCTCACCGGCCAACAGCACCAAATCTAGGTTACCCCAGAAATCCATACCAGCATACGGACACTCGACATAAACCATCTCCTGACGGTTTAACCACTCGAAGAAGGCATTAGAGAAAGAAAACTACGGCTGACCAGCATGTCAGGCCATAAGATCAACCCAAGTGGCTTAGTCGGTAGCGGAAAACCAAGTGAAATGTATTGTGGCTGCATCAGTGGGATCTTCTCCAAGGCGAAAGCGGTTAAAATGGAACCATAGCCAAAGCTCTTAGATCATCTGTTTTTCACCTTGGTAAGTTGTTCTTTTATCATCGGAAGCACTGCATCACACCAATTGAACACCTTCGGTTCCAGGCATTCCAAGGCGTACTGCATATAGGACATGTTGGCCAAGTGAAGAGCCGCACTACGAGCCAGTCTAGCAATGGTGAACAAAATAGTCCTCAAGGACCGGTCAGTGACATCTCAGATGTTGATCTTGCCATCCCTAGTTGGTTGAGATCCTTCTCTACAGTATCGGTGAATATAATCCCTCACAGATATTCCCCCATGGGTGGAACTTGATAGTGAGAGGGGCACCATGCCTCGATAAACCAGTCAAAAAGTAGATGTCCATAATAGTCAAGGGGATGGATTTGCCTCTGATCTGGAACACTTGGTTGGTAGGATCCCATGCATCGAGGAAATATTGCAACAAGTTGATTTGTTGCCTCATGCTAGATATGCAGAAGAACTTGAGCAAACCACAGTTTTGCAATGCAGTTACCATACCCAGATCATGTAAAGCAACCATGTCCTCTTCTTCATTCTCGCGTTCTCACCATGTAACAACCATTTTGCTCCGATGAATCTCTGAAAAACAAACAAGAAAAGAGTCAGGATCCTGATTTGGCAAAAAACAGGCAAAATTTCCATGAAAAAACAATGCACAAGTTTCCCTCCTTGCACCCATCGCACCCTAGTTGCGTACTGGGTGAGATTCATACTGACTGGCCAATGGCCAGCCTAGTATGCATCACATCTTTCAATATACACAGGGTACGATGGAGGCAGAACGAATTGTTCAACCCCATAGGCTCAGGAAAGCAAGGAAACATGCTCAGAATTGAAAAAGGAAAGAATGCAACTGAAGAGCTGAGGTTTAGCTCCTACCTGGTCCAGACGGCGCCGAAAATCATCCGCAGAATCTCCCAGAATCAACTAGTGAAAATCAAGGGGGAAAACAGCTCCAAAGCTCCAACAATCCCAAATTCAAATGAAATGGTAAAATGAGGGGTAAAAACTACTTTTAAATTACTTTTCACGTAATTCAAGTAGGGTATTAGTTTTTTTAACTCATTTTTCAAGCATGTATTCTCATTTCTAATCAATTTGATGGAGAAATTGAACAGGTAGTACGATCGTCGAAAGAACATATTGTTAACAGTGAATCGAATATCAATGACCATTATCACGAGCAATTCTACGCAAAGTTCAAGCTCGTTAAAAATTAAACCTAAGCGATGAGCATATGTTCTGCCATAGTTTAAGCTCATTAAAAAATGAACCAATCTCCACTAAATAACCATTGTGAATGCATTATCATCATCTTTTAAGCCTTGGTCATGTTCTTACAATCACCTCCACTCTAGTTTAGCCGATCATATGCCTCCACTTGATTGTTTACCCTTTTGAGGAACAACTGCGATGAGTGATTCTATTAGCCATCCTTGTAACACTGCCATGATTGGAAAATTTCAAACCTTACCTGGAACCTGCTGCTACCCGAAAATATCACTCGTTCCTCAAAAACGAGTCTCGTTTAATCTCTTTTCATCTGACTCGTAAAATATGAAAAGATTGTTGATCAATTGGCCTCTCCAACTCGTTAAAGCTATCGGAAGTGTTATCCCTCCTCTAATTTTAGTCTTTTTGGATTTGATGGATTATTACACAAAACGATCGAGTGCTTGTCTTGTTCGGCTCATTAAAACTATCGAAAATTCATCCCTTTCATATTATTTTATACTTTTTTGGACTTAAGGGATTATATGACGAAAAAGGATTACTGGAGTTTCCTTTCTGTCCCTTTTCAAACTCTCTAAAATTGAAAAAGGACCAAGTTGTCTTTGTCGTTAAACTCGTTAAAACCAATAGCGACGAACTTGTCCATACAGACAAGAACGAGTTTCACTGTCGCTAGGCTCGTTAAAACATAGTGAAGGGTTTACTTGAAGGGAAAATTATAGAACAAGCATATTTTATCCTCCTCAAGCTTAACAAAAATGAAGAGGTAGTGGTCAGAAATGACTAGCGAAAAATTGGGAAGAAAACATGAAGAAAATTTATTGGTAACAAGTCGCTCTTAAACATGACACTTTCACTTCATCACCATGATTGAGTTAGGTTGGTTTATTCCGTTCACCAGTCATATTACCATTGGTCCTCCGTAACATCCATTTTTGGGTTAATGCTAACAATCCATTTCAGTGTCGCCGATATGTTCAAGAGAAGTCGCTCAGAGGATTCACCAACCCATCTTGTGTCTCATCCGCTACAATACCTTCACCCTTGATTCTTTCATGACCACCACCCTGAACCATGTATCATCATATCGTTTTCACCTCCACAAAGTCATTTTCTCCGTTTCGTGTCGTAGATGTGGGATTCATTAAGGCCCTCCTACGACAGGTCACTTCTTATCGACATTAGCTCATTATCCAAGAAGTCGACCTAGGAACAACCCTTCAAGTACTTTGAAGCTTGCATGGCTCAATCCCAAGTTTCTCACTTCTCACGACATTTTTACATCAATGGACTTCGACCAAAAGATATTGTGTGGTGTTTGATGCGAAGTCCCATTTTCACACCACGTGAATTGTACTGTCATACCTTGAGAGTCATCACCATTATCGGTGATTCCTCTCGTGCCTGTTAACATCTTATATCATTGGCTGGTAATCAGGCGATTGCTTTCCATGTTCGACTCCATAACACTTTTCACATGGATCGACTTCTACTTCGGGAGAAGATTGAACAAGTTTGAAGACCCTAGATCTAGTTCCATCCATCCGGGCTACGATATATTTAGGAAGATAAGGACATCAAATGTACATCATTGCTGCACAGACAATCATCCAAATCAAAGGATGATGGCTCTATCAGAATCATCAATCTGCCACATAGACGGTTGTTTGTCCTATGTACATGAAAATTAATTTATAAAGCTAAGCATGGGGATGCCCACCTCAACTATATCATGAAAATATTATGATGATAATGTATTGTATTGTATCTTATTACAGGTCGACTTCCAGTTCGAAAAACCTCGGATCCTCATGATAAAGCATCTCACCCGACATCAAAATATTTACGACCTCATGCTTTAGGGGGCAACTGTTATAGAAATATTTGGGCACTGGAAACCCAATCATATATGTCCATAGACCAAGGGCTTCTGAGTCCCTAAAAGTGGTGTTTCACACCCTAAAGGAACAAGGTCAGCTAATTACATCATCTCCCAGAAGTTCTCCATGGAAAACTACTTAGAACTAGTCAAAACTGGACCATAAAGACTGCTCAGTGCTAAGGGTACGATGCGTCTCACCTTCCACATGAAAAAAGTGTGATGCATACTGAAAACCCCTTTTGTAGGGTGCGATGAGCGAGAGTAGACAAATGGCAGAGACAATTTGCAAGGTGGATGATCATGGAATCTTCCAGAAACTTCTCCTATGACACTTGCCTCTCTGAATTCACCCAGGGATGAGTAAGAGATCATGAATCTCCAAGTGGAACCAAGAACTATTAGAGAGAGGACACTAATCAAAATCCCAGAAGCTGACTCACCCCCCTGCAAACATCTATATATGGATCCCTCATCCCAGAGATCTAGGGGCTGGAATTTTGTATCTTGTAATGGAGTATTGTTGGTTTCCTGGTGGAACATCATAGTGTTGGGTGATCTAAGCTTTGCATGAGCTGAAGAAGGGCTTTCATGCTGGGAGGATGACGCTAGGTCAGATCAATGGGTTGTAATCCTCTCTTCTAATCTTTTTATCAATAAAGCTATTCAAATTTTCCTCCATATTCTTGTATGTTTGATGTTATATGCATTTGTGTGGTCAATATATTGTTTATGATTGTAGATCTCTATACTTTGAAGGTATTATGTTGATTTGACTTTACAGGTACTCTTTGAAGTGGGTAAACAAGGAAGGAGCGGCAAAGATCTTTCAGAGCGGAGAAGGAACAAGTAAGGAACAAAGCGAAAGACAGGTTGGTATTCTTTGCTCCTCTCCTATCTACTTCTCATAAAGGAAAACGAAAGTAACTTTTGTTTGCTTGTTTCTAAGATAACTACCCGTCTTAGTGGGACTAGCAGCTCTGCATGGACACTTGATTTCCTGATAACAGTTCCTCCCTATGCTTAACACTATTATTTGTGATTACATGTCTCTTGTTTTGTTTGTTTGAGTGGATTTTCTGATGAGTTGTGATTTAGATTAGTTCTTAAGTGTTTTATGCTTGGTTTGGATGAATAACAATACACCTTTATTTTGCATTGAAAGGAAAAATTAAGAAAACTAATTGTTCTTAGGTAGATCTTGCATCTTTGGTTTGTGTGTTTCCCTTGTAGTGACATTAGAGATTTTTTATTTCTAGCTACCACCATTATCTGGCATCCTTGAAATTTCTTTGTAGCCTATCTTTTGTTTCTATTTGCCCCTTTAGATATGTCGATCTTTAAATTTCATTAAAAAAATATTTTGTTTCTTTTAAGAACTTTTTCTTGCAAATTCATTGGTATTTTTGGGTTGAATGACGATTTCATAGATTAGATTTGTGATTCAAATATTTTTGTTGATTAAAAGACTTATTAAGTGATTGTGAAGTCTCGATATTGTTGTTGTTGAAAGTATAGGTCTCTTTTCCCTTTCCATACATTTTTTTTTATCAAATTAAAACAATATGTCTATCATTATTGTTACATCTAACTAGATTGCAAAAGATTCATTGACATCACATAATGTTTCACTTAGAACCCATGAGTAACAATAGCCATAAAATCAAGTGCTAATAAAAATTTACCTAAAAATTTTGTGGTTGTAGCAAACCAACACTACAATAATGTGTATGGCCTTGGATTAGGATTGGAGATCAAACTATCCAAGCTCATTCAACTCAAATGAGTTATCACTAAGGAGTAACTAAAATCCATTTTCATATATATTACTTGTCACGATGATCCTCTCATGTAGGGGTCAAGCATGTGGTTCAATTAGAAGCATGCCGAGTGATATTCCCTCCATTTGTTTCTAATATTTGTTGCAAAAGAAACATGTATCAGGATATCCTAAGGGCATATTTCTCTGTGAAAAAACCCTTTTGGATGTTTCAAGATTAATTTCCCTACCCTTTAATGTTGTCCCAACACATGATTGCTCCCCCTACTCATTTAATTGTGAGGTGGTATGATAGTGGAATTTCTTTAGGACAACTTACCTAAGTAACTTTTGATTGGAAGTACTTCTGATACCTGAGGTATAAGTTGAAACACCATATTAGTGGGACTACTGGATGAATTTTCATAGTATTTATAGAGTTAATTGTGCCAGTAAAGATTGTTTTAGGGTAGTTAGCACAATTATTTCTACTAACATCATTTATTGGACTTGGGCCATAATCATATGAAGTCTATCTTCTAAAGGCCTCTATATTCATTAGTTTTATTATTGTGAAATTATAGCTTTACTAAGGGTTTGATCTTAAGTCTATGTCTAATTGGTCATAAGGGAATCTCATTTCATTGTTAAACAAGTTTATTTGTTGTTGCTAAACAAAATATCCATCAATTTTGAATACTTTAGTACCTTCCTCTAGAAGAGGATGGCCCATTGCAAAAATGTAGGATAAATCCTTCATTATAGGATTTAGCCATAGAAGATCGTAGGAGGATATTTTTCAAAGGAACCAGTTGTTCTTGAAGTGGCGATGAAAGTCAATTAGTCATTGCTAATCCTCCTTTGATCCATTCTCTTGACCTTGTAATCCTTAGGGTGAGTGGAAACTGTCATCGTCGTTTTTCACTCTTTTGATTATTCTTGTTAGATGGCTCATGAGGAGCAATGTGAGGCTAATTTATGGACATATATTAGGACATGATAATTTAATCAATGTGGGTGTTTGTAAAGATTGAAGCATATGTCTATCCATGGAAAATTAGACTTAGACTTGTTTCCACTTAAAGAAATGGAAAATGATTAGTTGTCTTAGAGCTAAGCTACTTATGTTAATTAGTAGGAAATTATAAAATCTAGAATTCTAAATTGGAAAAGTCAAGAAAGCATGATAGAGGACTAATCTAATAACTTAATCATGTAAAAGAAACTAATCACTTCTCTTGAAGATAAAAGAACTTTTCTTGAAAAGTAAACTAACACTTCTTGAAAAGTAAAGGATGCTTTAGTAAACTAGTTTGGTGGAATTGCATGTATTAGAACATTTTTCATAAAATAACACTCCTAATCTTTTACATAACCCAACAATAAACTTGTTTGTCAAGACATCCACTAATCTATGAAAGCAAAATAAAAAAATATTTAAATAAGTCTAATTTAGTACTTCCATACATTAAAACCTTTTCTCATGAATGAACATTCCTAATCTTTTAAAAACCTAACTATAACATTTTTCTCGAAACATATTTAATATATGAAAATAAAATCTATAAAACTTTGAAACACCACTAATTATAACATTTTTCTCCATACATATTTCTATAAAAATGAAATCTATACTACTTTAAAACAACACTAATTGATAAGCTATACATACATTAAGGTATTTTCTCATAGATCAATATTCCCAATGTTTCACATAACTCGATAATAAATATGTCGTCAAGGACGTTAACTATACTATCATAAAAAAAATTCCATTTCATTATAGACAATATTAAAACTAAAATAATAAAAATAATAATATACATAACAAACCTAAACAATTAAAAACATGAATATGAATTAAAATTATAAACATGTTAGCTTGAACCTCATAAAGTTAAAAATATGAGTTAGATAATTCAAATCTCATGAAAGTAATAATATTTGAATAGGTATGGATAAACATATGAAGATATATAACGAGGTACAATAAGTGAAACCAGTGAACAAGTTGAGATTGTGGGGGCCCCACACTAGCTTGCACGCTCTCCAGTGTCTTGTCATCGCTGGAAAATATCTATCAGTTGGCCTCCGAGAGGGCCGTGGTAGTTTTCAGGGTAAGTTGCTGCTGCATGTGCTATGTTATGAAGTGGCTATTCTTCGCCCTGGGGGTCAATACTACAGTCTACGAACATGACGAAGAGCACGGCAGCAAGGAGATCGAGAAGGCTCTGCGGCAGAAATCCGAATGGCCTCTCATATAAACCCGTGTCTCTTTTTATGGAAAGAGCATGGAGAAATGTGGTTAGGAGTATTTTTACTTTATAGGGGTGGGAAAATTTATCATAATTTAGTTGTCAATTTAGCAATGAGGACAGCCATTTTTAACTGTTAACCCAGAATGAAAACTTTCACTCCTGCCAGATGCCTGTGCGTCATGGGCAGTTAACCTGTTTCCTGACCTCCTAATAAGACCAACTCTTAGCCAAGGAGAAGCAGCTTTAAGGCATACTCCATGCCCACTATGAACACATTTTTCTTATCATTATATGTAAATAAAAGTTACCCTGTATAACCTGTTTAGAGTAAGACGAGCTTTTAGCTAAGGAGAAGCAGCTTGAAGACATACTCCAAGCCCACTATGAACACATTTTTACTATCCTTATATGTAATAAAAGTAACCATGTATAACATATTCCATGACCTCCTAGTAGCTCTTAGCCAAGGAGAAGCAGCTTTAAGGCATATTACAGGCCCACTATGAAAACATTTTTCTTATCATTATATGTAAATAAAGGTAACTCTGTATAACCTGTATTACAGGCCCACTATGAACATATTTTTCTTATCATTATATGTAAATAAAGGTAACCCTGTATAACCTGTTCTTGGACCTCCTAGTAAAACGCAAGGAGGAGTAGCTTTAAGGCATGCTCCAGGCCCACTATGAACACATTTTTCTTATCATTATATGTAAATAAAAGTAACTTTGTATAACCTATTTCTGACCTCCTAGCCAAGGAGGCCCAGCTTTAAGGCATACTCCAGGCCCACTATGAACACATTTTTCTTATCATTATATGTAAATAAAAGTAACTCTGTATAACCTATTTCTGACCTCCTAATAAGACGAGCTCTTAGCCAAGGAGAAGCAACTTTAACGCCATTGTGAACATATTTTTCTTATCATTATATGTAAATAACCTGTTTTTTTACCTCCTAGTAAGACTAGCTCTTAGCCAGGGAAAAGCAGCTTTAAGGCATACTCCAAGCCCACTACGAACACATTTTTTATCATTATATGTAAATAAAAGTAACCCTGTATAACATGTTTCCTGACCTCCTAGTAAGTCGAGCTCTTAGCTAAAGAGAAACAGCTTTAAGGCATCCTCTAGACCCACTATAAACACATTTTTCTTATCATTATATGTAAATAAAAGTAACCCTATATAACCTGTTTCTGACCTCGAGTAAGCCTTTGTCAAATAAAAGTAGCTTTAAAGCATACTCTAGGCCCACTATAAACACATTTTTCTTATCATTATATGTAAATAAAAATAACCATGTATATTTTTTTTCTTATACTACAGTTGCAAAATAATTTTTAGTAAAATTCTAAATTAATTTTTTTTTAAATATATTTTTAGTATATAAATGAATTTGGCACTTTAAAAACCCTTATGACATTTAATTTCTGCAGATTACATCACTTAAATTTAAACTTCCAAAAATTCCATACCACAAAAACAAGAGTTTATAACAATTACACTACATCATTTTTTAATGTCCCAGAAGAGCGTAAACAAGACATTTTTCTCTTCATTCATCCCTGTCGGATAACTAAATTACAAACGGCAATTTCTTTCCGTGTTTGTCATAGGCTGCAGTAACAACTGATATTTGTTCACAATGGTTATATGTAATGCTTTTTTTCTAGACAAACGAACACGGTACAGAGTGTCCTTGTTTATTTTCCGTGGAACCCACTATCTTGATGTAGTTGCTTTTAGAAGTTTTGTCGGCATTTTTCAAGATGTTGAGTGGATCTGTAGGACAGTAAACAGTTGTACATTTGTTTGGCATGATGATAACAACATGGCACACTGGTCTTGTCATAACAAGACATGCAAGTAACATAAAATATAACAGAATAGAATAAAGGGTAACCTGATTCTAATTATACATTTAATAGAGTGGTATTTGTGCTTGTATATTTAGGGTTTGACTATCGCCAGTTTTATGTAATAATAGGGTTTATGCAATAATAGGTTGTTTGCTTTTGAGCGTTGCTCTAAAATAAAAGCGTTCAGTCAGCAGTACCCAATATATCATGTGTACTGGTGCGTCTGATTATTGAAATGGGTGTCCTCAGCAGCGCAATGGTTTTTCCCCAAAAACTTACAAGATTTAGAGCTGAATTTTACCTCAGAATACGTAATTATACTTTCAGGCTTAAAGGATAAAGAAATAATTAAACATGTCATAAAACGAGCATATAACATTATAATCGGTTATTCTAACTGTGAAGAGACTTGTAATTTTAATTTAATGGATTTTCTTTTGCGAAATTTGGCAAACTGAATCGTAAATTCAATGATTTAATCTACAGAATGCCAGTACCCATAAATAAATACATAAAAGAAAAGCATTAAATGCTTCACTAACAGTACGCTGGTGTCAATTCTCCGATGCCTCATTCACGTAGCCCATTCACCCTGTTTATAGGTGAGCCTTGCCAACTTGTAACAACATTAAAATTCAATACAAAGTGATGCAGTTTTTCAATCTGTCATTGAATAAAGTCTGTTTGTCTTCATTGTCGCAGGTCCTCCTTGCTAACCCTCTCATTTTCCTTTCACATGCATTTGCTTCTTTTATTTTATTTTTATTAATTTTTCAAAACCAGGGTTTACATTTTTTTTTTTTTTATATTTGAAGAAATCGAGTTTAGATGAGTTATTTCTTACCTAATCTTATTTTAGATTAAACCACAAATCTTATTTTAGATTAAACCACATACTTGTGAGACCAAACTTCCGATGGTAATTTTTTAATTTTTTAAAACCAAGTTTCACATTTTTTTAATATGTGAAAAAATTTAATTTAGATTAATTATTTTTACATAATCTTATTTTAAACTTATGGAACCAAACCTCCAACCATAATTATAACTTTCTAATACATAATCTTGTTTTTGTTATGGATAAGATCACTATACTGGTAAAACCAAACCCCACACATCCTAGCATCATCTTAACATCAATCCTGACAAAAGAACACCCACATCCTAGCATCATCTTAACGTCAATCCTGACAAAATAATATTAAATGTACAAAAGTGTCCACTACTCTGTACAGTCGAGAGCAATCACATATGCAATGTACAAAACATTAATTATATTTCACAGTGAAAAGCAATCGTGTGACCAATTTTGAACAGTAAAACAGGCTTATTGCTAGCTTTACTGTTTTTCAACCAGCAAATCGCCATTTCCTTGTTTCCCTCTGCCCACTGGCCAAGATCGTTTTCGAGGATAATTAAATGTTTGAGCTGCAGCCCATGGTCCAAAGCATTAAGGACTGTCTATAAGGTCAGATGGGACTATTAACGGTTCTATTAACAGCTTCGTCAATTTTTATTAGTTTTATAGTGAAAATTAAGAGGACAATTTTCAAAATAACGTGAAAGAATGCCACTTTTGTGATATTGAAAATATTGAAAATAAAAAACTTTTTTTCTACTAACTATCACAATTTCAAAATATTTGTTACAATACAAAATTTTCTAACCAAGTCATTAAAAATATAATAATCTTGAAACACTTTTTACAATGTGTTTTAAAGAAAAATAAAATCTTCAAAAAGTATAAAACTTATGTTGGACATAGTGTTGTCATTGATAACAACCAATGTCACTAATGTCAAAGGGTAAGCCAAATAAAACATTAGTGTCATTGATTTAAGTTGATATAAGGAAGCAGCTTAAGAAGCTCACATCAAATGATGTCAAAATGGCTCAAAGTGTATTGATTTTATGTTAAAGTATTATGCTCAAATGAATCTACAAATGATATGCTTAAATGGTCCTTTCCAATACCATTCGAACACTGTATCACAGTTGGTCAAATTCTTCACAAATGAGAAGATGTCATTTTCAAGTTGGTAGTAGAAATAAGGGTAGAAACACGAAATTTGTGAATGAAAACACCAAATTGTTAAATATCATGTATCTTTGTATAAGAACCATCACTTTGGTGGAAACACCAAATTGTTAAATATCATGTATCTTTGTATAAGAGCCATCACTTTGGTGGAAATTAATCGTGGTTAGTGTGTGAACATGCAGTCTCGTTAACCAATTTATTGTTCGAGAATCTCCGAGTTGATTTTGCCATTGAAAACACATGAATGGTGGATGGAATGATAAGGTGTGTGAAGCTTAATGAAAGTCGTTTTCCCCACATCCTCCAATGCAGCAATGACACATGGTAGTTTTCATTCCATCCTTGTGTTTGGATGCAACACACACCCTATCACTGCAGATGATAGTGAAAAGGCACTCATGGCGTGGATGTTGATGTGGCCATAAAGATTGGAAAATGGTTGAACAAGTCACACATGGAACCTCATAGCAATATAAATGATGATGATGATGTAGGAACCATGACATAGTAGGAAATAATGGTGTGACAACCCAACATGATGCCATGTGGCATGTTGAAATGACAATTTTGATCATCTAATAGGGGTGAATCTTGTTGACACATACCACCACTAAGAGAGTGATGTGAAAGTTGTGATGTCATGATTAAATCAACATGCAGTTGACTACTAACCCATAGGTCCACCTCACGTGCCGTTGTTCCATGAAAGCTTTCGAAGGTTGACCCTATACCTCAAGGAAGCCCCCAAAACTACATAAATATGTGAGCATATGGGTGAGATGATAAGAAAATAAAAAGAGTACGAGTCATGAGCACAAGCCCCACTTCTATGGTATTTTGAAGGTGGTTCAATTTTGGCTTCTTTGTGGTCCCAAGTTTGAGAAAGTTGACTGACAATGGTTTGATTGGCGCAAATGCATATGACTTGGCTACTCCATGTGGTTTGATTCACACAAATGTTTATTGACTCCCTCTGATATGTATGACTTAGCTCAGAATGATTGGTGTACATATGACTTGGCTTTTCCTATGGCTTTGTCGATGATTATGACTTGGCACTCTCCATGTGGTCTCAGTAGCACAAACATGTATATGACGTGGAACTTCTCATTTCGTTTGATTGAAAAAGACATATGACTTAGGTTGTCCATTTGATTTGATTGGTGTAGACGTATGACTCAGACTGTCTATATGATTAGATTGGTGTAGACGTATGACTTGGCTTATCCGTTTGGTCTATTTAGGATAGTCATATGACTTGGCTCATTTGTTTGGTTTAATTGGCACATACGCATGACTTGGCTCATTTGTTTGGTTTAATTGGCACATACGCATGACTTGGCTCATTTGTTTGGTTTAATTGGCACATACACATGACTTGTCTCTATATTTGATTAACCAAAATGTATGACTTGGTTGTCCATTTGATTGTTGCAAACATATGACTTGGCTCTTCATTTGATTGGTGCAAACACATATATGGCTTGGCTCGTCTGTGTGGTTTGATTGGCACAAACATATCAATGGCCCTCCATTTAGTTTGGTGCAAATGCATATCACTTGGCTCGCATTTATGGGTGGATTAGCGCAGATCTATAACCTGGTGATGGATATAAAATGGTAAAGAATATGACCTGGATCCTCTTTATTGCAATATGAATATGACTTAGATGGCAAGATAAGCATGATTGGTTCATGACATGGATTTTTATGGTATGTAATAACCTTAATATTCATTGAGGCATTTGAATGAGGATTGTGGGAGCACAGTCGGAGAAGAGTCTTGTGACACCCCGGGAGGTCAAGGGCTTCAGTTCAAATGGGTAGGCTGCATTTTTCTAGTTTTTCCCACTATATTTCATTCTGTAGAATAGTTACGCAAACCAGAGTTGTGCATTTTGTAAAATGAACACCATAAAAGTGTAATTTGTAGGCAGCTGACTAGAAATGTGCAATTTGTAAAACAATTAAATTATGTATAATGTTGTTTGTGGGTTAATTTGAAGGAAAATTGAATTGTGAAAAAAATATTATGTTTGGAATTCTTTTGTAATTTGAAAGAGGGGAGTTGCAAATCATTCTTTGGAATAAGGGGTTTTGGTTATTGCTAATATGAAATTATGAACAAGTTTTTAAGATGACGAAGATATAGAAGATTGATGATTAAAAGATAGGTTGATTTTTTTATCATTTAATATTGTGGATCTAGTTCGAATGATTGTGAAAGATGGTCCACAACAGTTTGAAGAAGGTGGTTGGTACCTCCATCAAGGTTGTTGCCTCAATTAGTTTGAAGCCTACTATACTTTGATGTTTGCATATCATCAAGGTTTGTGCGTCAATTAAGTTGTATCCTTTTTCAAGTGGGTGCTTGCACATTTCATAGATTGGTGCCTCCAATAGGTTGCTATGTGTAAATTTATTTTTGGGGCTTGGTGCCTTCAAATCTACATAATCAAAACTAAAGAAGATAAAAATAATTTGTATTTTTCTCTAGCAAGGATTTCCACATTTATCTCTTGTTCTCTTATGATGTTGTGATTATGTTATATAATGCTACATGATTATGTATGTAGTTTTGATTGATTAGGAAATTGTCTAAATTGATGAAAATTGGTCATTATAGTCATTCATTCCCAACCCCCCGCCGCCCTCTTAGTTTAATTCTTTTTCTAACAATTGGTATTAGATAGGGTTCCTTCAGGAATAGTTAATCAATAGAAGGTTGATCACAAGGAAGATGGCCTTTATCAAATCATGAAGTAAGCCCCCTTAGTTTGATTGAACAAATAGGTTATATTGCTAGGATATTATTACCTATCAAGCAATAATATATTAATAATAATAGGGGATATACTTATATATATAACTATATACCCTAGGAAGATAACCCTATCTATGAGTATCCCTTATTACCATAGATAACTATTATCCCTATTATCTATCATATTATTATATTATCCTTACTATATATATTATTACAGTGGTTTAAGTTGGTTATTATAAGGTATCACAACATTATCTTCAAGTGAAAATGTATATGTATTAAGAATGTAATTATTTGGTCCATGCATGTTATGTTTCATCGCTAGTTAATAGGGTTATAGATACGTATACATACATACATACATACATATATATATATATATATATATATATATATTATATATATGTGTGTGTGTGTGGTGTGTGTGTGTGTGTGTGGTGTGTGTGTGTGTGTGTGTGTAAACAAAGATGTTACAATATACCATGAGGGTAAAATACAAATGGACCAAGCTGGTTTTACTTTCAAAAGGTTTCATTTCTCTTCCTTTAGTAAAAGTGTGGTCAATCATTCCTTCCTCATATAGTAAGTGTAGCTCATCATGGGTTTCCTAGTTAAAAGCTAACACATATTCCAAAAACATTGTGCATAACTTATGTTCACTTAGATCATATGCCACATAACTTTATTTTTATCTCCTTATTATTAGAAAATTATATATTATAGAGATATGTAACACATAAAATATTGCAGAAACACAAACACATAAAATGCATAAAACAAGAGAGTGACACATATATACATGGTTCACCCAATTTGGGCTACATCCATGGAGAAACAAGCAGCTCTTCCTTTTATATTATCTAGCAAAATGGAGAGATACAACCCACAACTGATCCATTGTAATTTCCGCTTCACTCTCAAAAAGTCTCCTCTCTCTTTCTCACTCAGGATGTGCATATATTCAACCGCAAAACAATTCCCTCAGATACAGTGAGGGGTTGTCTTCTAGCGAGAGAAACCCTAAATTAAAGACAACTACTATCGTCTAATCATTCGCCTAATGAACGACCTAGTTTGACTACGAAATTACAATATTTTACATGGAAATTTTACATATATTTTTAGCTTTGGGGGAACTGCCCCCGAATTCTCGCTAGGAGGAGGGGGGCTCATAAAAATCGTCAATGCCCCCCCTGGCGGTGAACAAACGGGCAATGTTTCTGCCCCATTACAAACTGGGGTCCAATGCAGTGATACCTCTGAATAAAGAAGATAATAAGGCTCCATACCCAACACTTATGGATATATAAGAACATAGACAAACATAAGAGGGAAGAGTATGAAATCAATCAACCTTATGCTACTAGAACTTGAGTAAGAGTTCTTAGTTATAGTTTGTTTCTCTTATTATGTGATTGGAGTTAAATATGATCATATCTTAGGTAAGAGACATCTTCATTATATTTATACAATACAATTCCAAACCATGCTTATCTTTTTCTCTCCTTTTCTCCTATGCTTGTGAATATTTCTAAAGACAATCATGACCAAATATGAATTTCCTTGGGGGAAACATGTTCTCCTGGAGAAGTAGCTACATATAAAGCATTGTTACAAGAACGTCGGGACATCTTTGCTTGGTCATATTCCAAAATTTCATATATCAGCCCTACCATTGTTGAACGCCATATCAATACCTGGTCAGATGCCTATCTACTACAATAGAAGTAGCAAACACTACACCCATCCAAAGCCGCAACTATTAAATAAGAAATTGATAAGGTGCATAAATCGAAGTTCATTTATCCCATCACTTACACATCTTGGGTTTTCAACCCTATACATGTCATGAAAAATATGGGACACTACAAATATGAGCTAATTTTTAGGATTGGGTCTCATCATACTTCATAATGGAAGATTCAATTCAATTTTCCAAACATTCTCATTTTCGAGTCATATCTATACTTAGCATACTCATGAGTTTCACCTTGATATTTTTATGTTATCTTTACATATTCACGATTGATTGGTTGTATATAAGCAATACTTTCATGAAGGGTCTTGGGTCCAAGCTTGTGAGTCACTTTATACTCAACATGGAAACTTGCCCCCCATGATAACAAATAACATTTCAAGGTATAATATCTCACTAGCATGATAGGCTTCACCTAGAAGTAATGCATGACCTTATATTAATCCTCTTGAGTTAGTAATAGGTCCACCCTTATTTCTGAGTGCATTTACCATCACCTTCTATGCATATATGGTAAACACATGCAATGGTTGATAGTTCCTTCATGTACATGGATTGCTCCTTTAAATAGTTCCCATTTTCATTACTGACATCCATAACCATATTTTTCTTGCCCAGTATCCAACCATTTGCATGACTTGAAATATGACCTCATTCCACTTCTCATATCATGGCTTCCTACCCTCTACCTAGAACACACTTGTTTTATTATTATGAATGCACCACCATATTCTACATTTGGCCCTCTACACCCCCATACAATAGTAGACCATTTGCATGATGACCTCCATTCAACTTACCCCACACCCAAACAAACTGAAGGGGCCCCCACTCTTTATAGTTCACCCCCTATATCACCATGCATGTTACCACACACTTGGGGCCCCCATCTACATGTTTGTACATAACAAACCATTTTTTAATTCTTCTAGCTATTCTACAAATATTTTTTGTGGAAGAAATATTATCACCAATCTTTTCATGTCCACTACCTAGTGGGAGTCCATAATCACCATTGGTTGGAGCTAACCCTAGATATTCTATTGGCCCAATACTTACCCCATGACATGTCCCGACGTCACTTCATACCAAAACATCATATTGTTGCCAATCCATTTCACTAGTCATGACAACCATCTATCCCCCCTTCTTTGTATGTCTTCCCGACTTTAGGGGCATTCTATCCTTCATCTTATTTTAACTACCACCAATTGCAAAAAAATGCTCCAACCCAGGGAATTTCATAATTTCCATATGTCGTCTTAACTTCGTTTGATATTCCTTTGTCACCATTACATGGTATTATAGCTATATTAAAGTTCAAGAATTTTTCCTAGAGAACCCTTAGTTCTAAGCAATTGTACATTCCTTATTGTCAACATCAAATCCTACTTTCTAGGATTAAAACAATACTTTGGTATTCATCTCCTTATAGGTCGACCCTAGGTGGACCAATGGGAAACATCACGGCCCTTTCATTCCATCAACCATTCTAATGCTAGAATCCAACTCAGTTTTCACATCAAAGGTTAGTAATACTTTTTCATAGTTTCATCTCTTTCATCTAGTGAAATACCAGTGTGCCAAGAATTAAATCTCTTCAATGGTTTTGTTTACCTCATGCATGGGAATAATCACAGTAGAATTTTTACTCAGAGATGAGCCTAAGGGCGAGGCGGTCATCTTCTTCAACCAACAACAAATCAGCTACACCAATGTCTTTGATAAGATCGATCATATGTATCTGTAACATGATAATTCAAAATCATTATCACGAGCATGGGACATGCCTGCCTCATATAGAGATATTTTGTATTCCTCTATCAACATTGGACTATATTTCTACTTTCGAAGGACCCCTCAATCTTCTCCACACAAGTTAGATACACTCTCTCTAGAACTTATATTGACTCATCGTTAGGAGTAGAAAATGTGATTTATTTCAGTTATACATTTTCTCCTAACCTCATACATCAAGGGGAAACTATTATCATATAAAAACCATACATTCATTTGTACACATTAGCCTACTAGAGAACAAGAAATATTGTGTATATGCATAACATTTAGCACCAAAAATATCATGGAAAAATCAAGAGTTGAAATTCCCCTAAGGTTCATTGGAAAAATTAAATCGTGCGAGGGCTCCAAGATTTTATTGCTCAAATTTTTGTGGGTTTCCTTTTGATAATTGTGGAGATCCACCAAAACACCAAATTAACATCCCATTTAACATGTTAAAATTCAAAGTCTGCTTATCTGACAATTCTAACTTAGCCATCGATTCTCTGGTCAATCCTAGCACTCATAAGTGAAGTGCATCCTTCACCCACCAATTTCATTAAATGTGTTGGAAGGAGCCAAAGGGTGGAGCTAAGCCTCTAAATATTAGGTAGATTGGGGCCTCTTATACGGAATTTACTATTGCAAACAAAAGTATCTCCCATATGTCGGTGACTAACCTAGAACAATAAAGAGGCAAGGAACACAATTCTTTTCCTTAAAATATATAGATGATGGAGTGAGGCATACCCTTCGCACACTTTGATCTTCTTTACCTTTGAAGTTCCAATCCTAGCTTCGATTGCCAAAACTAGAACCTGTACAATCAGATAACACAAGCCAAGAAACTACGAGATCTATCTAGTATCAATCAACTTCCATGTGACCTCTACCTCTGATAGGATCTCTATTATGTATTAATCTCATAGCGCATATCATCCTACCACAACAACCTGGATTGGTCTCCCTGCTTCCTCCTGTGTTTGTCTCTCTGTGCGATGGATATATGTAGCACCTACTGATCCAATGTCTACATGAAAAGATCAAATAGTGTAGTCTAGAGAACATCAAAAAACACAAAAAAATTCATAAAACTTTAAAAAACTTAATGGTCCAAGAATCTTACCTCAAGCATTCCATTGATCACCATCAGGCATCACGAGCTTTGGATTGTCACAACAATCCATCCCTACATAAGGATAATCATCAATGATGATGAACTTCCTGCACAACCATGCAAGCAAGGCTGGTGAAAGTTATATCATTGATGGGCCTACATGTTGGCTCATATGGTCTATCTACCTCCCCATCTGTGGGGTCCTTGGATCAATGGGTTTAAGTAAAATATGTTGAGGCTAAAGCAGTGGCACTTGCTCTAGAGAAAAGGAGACCAAGGTATCTCCATAGACGAGGTTCTTCAACTTCCCCTCCTTTTCTTTAGTAAGTTGTTCCTTCAAATTGACCAACACACCCTCACTCCAGTTGAATGATGTCAGTTCTAGATACACTATCACATACTACATGTATGATTCACTTGCTTCATGCAATGTCGAGTGGCTTGCCAATCTTGCAATAATGAAAAACATCATTCTCAGAGGTAATTCAATTAAATTATTTATGCTAATCTTACCATCCCTAGTAGGAAGGTCTCAAGGTCTACAATAGGTAGCGATATAATATTTCACCATCTCACTACCACTTCTTCTACCTAGAAGAGCAGCGGGGGAGCCTCGCTTTGACAATCTTGTCAGAAAGTAAATATCCTCTACCTGTATCTTGAGTAGATTCTCCCCAAACCTCAACGCATGTTCCTAAATATCCCATGAATGAACAAGGTAATTTAACAACTACATTTGTTGTCTCATACCAAGTAGGTAGAATAATTTTAATAACCCATAATGTTTTACCGACTAGAAGGTAGAAGGGTCATTTAACGTATTAAAATCTTGTTCCTCATGTTCTCTTTCTCATCATATGAATGTCATTTTGTATTGATGGATACCTAAAACATCAACAATGGATCCATTAGGCTCTTTCCCATCTAAAAAACTTGACAAATTTTAGGAAAAACTGAGAAACAACTTAGGAAAATGTGGCCAATGCACCCTAGCACTGTCTACCAAAGAATTGCACCTCCACTTGCAGTGTTCCCCTACCTAGGTGAAACGTATATTTCGACACTAGGGGGTGCATTGGTCCCAAGGCATTTTTTAGTAAACCTAGAGGCCTCAAAATCAAAAAATGTTTGCATATAATTATGAAAATGGACCATAGAAAGATAGAGAAAGGTCTCAGTTCCTACTTAGGAGTAATGACACTTGCAATGGTTCCCTGGATTGGCCTTAATCAACCACTGAAGATCAAAGGAAAAAGGGCTCCAAATTCTCACCATTGAACATAAAATGTGAAATAGTAAAAAAGACAAATCATTTTGAATATTTATGGTCTTTTTTTCATTACTTTATTCATTTTTATTGTGTTGACCTAGATATGCTTCATTTTTACTATGAAACAAGTATGCTTAATCCTTTGTGGTTGTTTTAGAAGGTCAACAACTATTAGCATGTTTTCATTACATTTTGAACATGTTACTTTGACCATAGAGTATAATTTTATCTATTTCTTGAGATCTATAAACATATGAAAAAGGAGCCGCCCCAGATTCCTTTTTCAACTCTTTTCAGACTCCCAAAGTATGAAAATATTGTCAATCACTTGTCTTTCTAAACTCGTGAATGTAAATGAAAAGATGTCTACTCAGTATAAGTTTAACCCTTTTCCGGATTGAGATGGACTAATTACAAAAAAAGAATACCTTAGTCGAACATGGCTAAGAGGTTCTCCTGGGTATTGTTTTCTACATTTTCGAACCTAAGGGACTACATATGAAAAGGGACATCTCAAGTTTTCATTTTCACCTCTTTTCCAAACTCTCTAAACATAAAAAAGATATCGATTTTTACCTCCACTAGACTCGTTAAAACATCAAACAGTGGTAGACTCGCTGACGTGATGAGGTCAAACGACTCCTTCTCAGGGTTCGTTAAACATAATCAAAGGGATTCATCCGTAGGATGAACTTACAAATCAAGCATATGTTATCGTCCTCTAGCTTGTTAAAAAATAAAGAGGTACCCACCAATATGGTTGGGGAAATTGGGAAAACAAGAGGTTCCATTTTTCTAATGGTAGTGGGTCACTCTTGAACACAACACTCCTTGACTTCATCTTAGTGGCTATTGGGTTCAGTAATCTTCTTTAATTTTGGTTATCATATCATTTTCATAGCCTCAATTTTGGTTTTGGGTCAATGCTTCCAAGTCCATTCAGTTTCGCCAATGTGTTTAAGAGAATTCCTTCAATTGATCTCTACTACAATACTCTTAAGCCTTCAATTCATGTGTACCTTTCCTATTCCAGTTCCATGTGAGCATCATTCTGATCATTTTGTCTCAATCATTATACCTATTTCATGTTGTTTATGGGGGATACATCAAGGCCATCTTGCGATTGGTCGCTTCCTTTCGATATCAGCACATCATCTAGGATGTTTCCTTAGAAACATGCCTTGGTACCTTGGTGCTTGTATACATCAATGACAAGTTTCCTTACTCTCAATGATAGGTTTACATCAATGGCCTTGGACTGAAATATTTTGTGTGGTGTTCAAGATCAACTCATTCATTCACACCATACAGATTGTATTATAGTACCTTGAGAGTCATTAACATCATTGATGGTTTCTCTCGCATCTGTTAATGAATTATATCATTGGTCGGTAATCAGATAATGTCTACCATGTTTGACTCTATCTCATTGAGTCACATGCTTAGACTCTAGCTCACTGAGTCAAATGGTTAGAATAATACATTGGTTGGTCGTGTGAACAAGATAGAAGACATAAGATCTAGTTTTCGCCATTCGAGCTATGATTTCAAGATTATACAAAGATCACAATGTATGATGGTCATGATCATTTAGATAGTCATCTAGTCATGGGTCCACCAGTTATTATACATGGACGCATATTTTGATCATTATACATTTTATGATTAGCTTATGATTTGAGTATGGGTATGCCTCCCTCAGCAAACAAATATGTCATGTTGTAAATATATTGTAACAGATGAAGCTTGCAGGCTATCCTTGATCCCTACTTGTCACAAGGTAAAGCACTTATTTCATCAGTCAACATCTCTCACTTTGTGCTTTAGGGGTCATTCTAGTATAGGCCATTTTGTCACATCTAATTAGTAAGCCTCCCAATGGGATCAATCAACATCCTATTTCCTCATGTCACCATATTGGAAAAAGATCTATGAATGTACCTTTCATTTCCCATAGTTTGACCACTAAACTTCTTCATTTGAGCTAGTTTGAGGAACAACACTCCCTGCAGGCCTACAGGGGTGCATTCACCGATAGGTTGCTCCAGTGTGGCCTGCGTTGGTAACCAACAAGTTTCTCACCTTTGCACTTGTGTTGGTTATAGAATTATGAGAGAATGATTGGTATTCTAGAAGCTCCCTCTTCTAGGAGTTTCCAGAAGTTGTTACAACTACTTACCCTGGATTAAACATTCAAATCCCATCCTTCCCTAGATTGGAGTTTTCACCACTTATCCTTTGATCATATCCCTGCATCAAAGGTGGATCTCTTACCCTAAATTGAAAATTGGATAAGAACTCTCAACTCACCATACTTCTCTATATATTCCTAGCCTTCTATGTGGTTTGGGGTTGGATTTTGTAGAGTGGTTATGCCCTTATGTTGTTTTAGTGAGCGGTCATCATCTTATGCATTTAGGTTGATTAAAGGTGCATATTGTGACAAGGAAAGGACAATACAACAACTTAGAGGAGCTCTTCTGTAAGATCAACTACTACTTATAGTTGTACTCTCCTTCTATTTATAGTAATGCAAAGAATTCATTTTTTTCCTATATGTGATGTTGCCATTTCACTTATTTCAATACTGTGTTGATTTTTTGAATGAAGTAGTTAGATGATATTACATATATCTCATAGTTTCTTGGCTTGTGTTATCTGACTATGCATGTTCTAATTTTGGTAATCAAAGTTGGAATTGGAGCTTCCAAGGTAAAAAAGGAGTGAAGTATGCGAAGGATTCCAAGTAGGCCACACTCCATCATTTATTTGGTTTAAACAAAAGAATTGTGTTCCTTGTCTCACTCTGTTTTTCTAGGTTAGCCATAGACCTAAGGGAGACACTTTTGTCTGAAATCATAAATCTCGTATAACAAATTGATCAAGCGAGGCCTATCTAGAATTCTTTGCACACTTTTCTCCTTCTTTAGCTTGGAAGCTCCAATCCCAGCTCTGATTACCAAAATTATAACCTACAAAGTCAAATAACAGAAGCCAAGAAAGTATGAGATCTATGCAATGTCATCTAAGTACTTTATTCAATAGATCAACATGGTATTGATATGAGTGAAATAATGACATGACATATAGGAAAACAATGAATTATTTTCATTAATATAAATGGAAGGATATTACAACCATAAGTAGCAGTTGATCGTTTAGAAGTCCTCCTCCAAGTTGTTGACTTGTCCTTTCCTTGCCACAATATGCACCTCCAATCACCCTAAAGGCATGAGATGATGACCACTCACGACAACATCATGAGGGCATAATTAGCCTGAAAAATCCAACCCCCAATCACATAGAAGGCTAGGAATATATAGGGAAGTATGGCGAGTCGGAAGTTCTTATCCAATTAGAAATCTAGGGTAAGAGATCCACCTCTTATGGAGGGATAGGATCAAGGGATAAGTAGTGAAAACTCCATTGTAGGGAAAGATAAGATTCAAATGTTGAATCCAAGGTAAGTAGTTGTAACAACTTCACGAAACTCCTAGAAGAGTAAGCTTCCTTAATCCGGATCATTCTCCAAGATTTCTAGAAGCAACATAGGTAGAAAGGGGAGAAACTTTTTGGTGACCAACGTAGGCCACAATGGAGCAACCTATTGGTGAATGCACCCCAGTAGGCCTACAAGGAGTGTTGGTCCTCAAATTGGATCAGATGAAGAAGTTTAGGGCTCAAACTCTGGGAAATGAAAGGTACATGCATAGGGATTTATGCAAGATGGGGACAAGGGGGGATAGGATGTTGACTAGTTCCCTTAGGAGGCTTACTGATCAAATGTGACAAAATGGCCTATAAAAAATTCGCCCCTAAAGCACAAAGCAAGAGATGATGACTGATGAAATAAGTGCTTTACCTTGTGACAAGTAAGGATCAAGGACAACCTATGAGCTTCATTTGTTACAATACATTTACAACGTGGCATCTTTGTTTGTAGATGGAGGCATACCCATACTTAGCTCATAAGCTAATCATAACATGTACAATGATCAAAAGACACATCCACAGATGAGGCTAGTGGATCCATGACTGGATGATTGTTTATTTGGTCACAACCATCATACATTTTGATCTTTGTATAATATTGAAATCACAGCCTAGATTGCAGAAACTATATCTGGGATCTGCTATCTCATTCACACGACCAACCAATGTACGAGTGTAACCATGTGAATCAATGAGTTGGAGCCAAACATGATAGATACCATCTGACTACTGGCCAATGATGTAAGTTTTTAACAGGCGCGACAAAAACCATCAGTGATGTTAATGGATCTCAAGGTACTATAATACAATCTATATAGTGTCAATTAATGAGTTGATGTTGAACACCACATAGAATCTTCCGATCGAAGGCCATTGATGTAAAGCTATCGGTGAGAGCAAGGAAACTTTCCATTGATGTATGCAAGGACCAAGGTACCAAGGGGTGTTTCTATTTCAAATTCCTTGATGGTGTGTTGATGTCAACAGGAAATGACCCATCGCAGGAGGGCCTTCATGTATCCCCCATCAACGACACTAAACGGGTTTGATGATTGAGAAAAAATGATGAGAATGATGCTGACATGGAACTGGAATAGGAAAGGTAGACATGAAATGAAGGCTTAATATTATGACTCATGACTGACTTAACTAAAACAAGAATTGACAAAACTTATTCAATGGCAGCAGTCCATCAAGATTCGAGGGTTTGAAATCATGATGATAGCCACCCGCGTAATAATGCAATATGTACAATCATGTCTAATGTGTCTTCCAATGTAACCAATCAAGTAGATGCCTCCTTGATTGATTCTCCTAATAAGATCTTCTAGTCAACAACAGATACTGGTAACTGGGCCTCCAAAAACATAATTGACCATGATCTCCTTCATCACTGAATACTGCAATAATGACCTTCACTATTTTCTGCAACAAATCTGCCATTGGATCATGAAGAACATAATGTCTTTCCCCCTGCTGAAGAAACAAGGTGTCATTTTCTTGTGATGTTGATCTCTTTTCATAAATAAGAGTAGGTTCCTTGTCTTCAAACAATTCGGAACAAGTAGATGAGAATATTTCCTCTTCAAATAACATTTCAGGATATGAAACATAGGAAGAAGAATCTGAAATGGAATCCTGAATGGTCTAGTCTGCTGAAGTCTGAATACATTATAGATCATCTTCATATGATATGACAGACAGATTGTCTTTGCATCCATCAATCATGAGAAAAGAAACTTCAAATGATTCTTGAAACCCAACACAATCATTTATATCATCTACCATAAATTCACTCGGATCCTTTTCACTTACTTGAACAAAATTCTCATCTTGCTGTTCATGAGCTGACTAGATTACCTCTTCATGAAGATTGTGTTCTGATGACATGAGAACATTTGGATCCAAAAGTCTATCTTCGTCATCCCAGATGATTTCAGTAGCAGAGTTCTCTTTCATGGGACTTAGTACAAGGTTTTCTTGGTCATCACAATCTGAATCTACATCTGAAATGGTTGTCTTAACATTATCACATTCTGAATTTGAAACTTGATTTCTTTGCATGCTGTCTTCTTCTATGGACAGATCTGAAATGACACTTTTTCTTTCATCACTTTTAGCCATATGGAACTCTTCAACCTGCTGATCTATTTCATGTAATTCATGTTGACTGTCAAGATGCAAAATTCCTTCATTTTCCACCGTACAAAGATCTTGCTTCTGCTGCAAAGTTTCCTGAGCATCTTGATGGGACTCCTCTAGTTTCTCTTCATGTTGCTGAAATGGATTCTCATACAAGGCTTCCATGATCTCATCATCCATAAAATTATCATCCTCATAGTATTTTTCAAGGCTTTCAATAAAAGTAGAAGCATGTTTGCAACAGTCATGAACTAGATTTAATGATGGATTAGAGACTTTATATCTTTCAATGAACAGGGCATGAAAATCCTTTAGACAGTAAATACAAGCAGCGGGCAAATTTTCATACCAAGATTGGGCTTCACCTTCCGGAGTGGCCAGGAATATCTTCATCAGGGAATCTTCAGGAAAATCAACTTTCACCTTGCAAATATGCATGTGAAATCTAACTAGATGTAAAGCAACATCCTTCCTACCATCATCTTTAAATGTAGGCAAATTCCTTGACCAATCTACTTTCAGAATCTTATTTGGAAAGCCTGGAATGTAATCTCGGTTCATGGGAGCGTATCTTCTTGCAATCTACTCCATTTTAAAAAATCTCAAAGCTACTGATCCCTCTGCAGTGGAGTCACCATGAAGCACCAGTTGATGGATTCTTCAGTGAAAGGAGTCGCTAGGTCAATGATTTCATCCGTCTTCTATCTGATCGCTGTCCACCATCAATCATTAGATCTGAACTTGAAATATGTCCTGGGGCAAGACAATCTACAAGAAAACCATTTTGTTCCCCAGTGGAGTCGCCACTATGTTAGACCTAAATCTGCCTTAGGCTAAAGGAAGGCAAAATTCAAGGTAACTAAAGACCACGCTCATTTTGGTAGCTAGCCCTACCAGAACAGGAGAGGGCTCTCTTCGAGTCACGCTCAGTGAATAGATAAGCGATATGGTCTGAGATGACTTACAATGAAATATTTGATTTTAGGCTAGTTAAATAAATATGGAAACAAGAAGCAATTTTTGATAAATGACTAAGTTTCTGGGATGTATGGGACCAACGAACAACAATGAGCAGAGAATTTAACACAAAGGCACATATTACTTCGTGAGGCAAGACAAGCGGAAAGTCTAGCAATTAAATTTGAAATAATGTGGAATGGAAAGATGGTTTAGGAGGGTGAAAAGGGCATAAACACATGAATCCTTTTCAACAGAAGAAGAACACTTAACATGAAACTTTCCCACAGGCAGAGCAATAAACATGAATTCTACCTTATCTTACTCAGAAAATTTCACTGGAAATGAATATGAATGAACTGCGAAACATAACGAAATACATATGAAACATAAAGGGAACACATTTTCTACACTTACACCACATGAATCTCATGAACTAGAGTCACTTCCTTTCATTAATTCTCTGTCAAAATATACAATGAAGAACTTAGGTTCTCTCCCATAGTCTCCCAGAAATTACAACCTACCAACCATTTGCAAATGGTTTGCATACAATAAATAGATTATGCCATTGGGAAATAGAACAACCAAGAGTTGGGGAGTTTTTCAAATCATTATAAACTTGAAGTGGAAAGCCAACCATTAGTTACAGGTGCAGCATTACAAAAATGACAAATGGCTTGGGTGACTGCTCGCCTTCCTTTGCCACTTCGATAGAAGCCAAACTTTAGTGAAAATACTCTTTAAAAATTGCCTTATTTTCCATGAAAAATATAGTGCAATTGAGTGGGCCCATTTGGAGAAAGTCACGAATCGAAATGTCGCAAAGCAGAAGTGATTTTGGCCTTTTTGTCTATATCTGCCGCGCCCAAATCTATATGCATCATGCCAATTTGGAGGCAATTTTGAGGTACTTTTCGAAGTCCAAATTGTGCCCAAGTGTGCTTGTTAGAAATACCTACCTGTCTACTTTCCAAGCCAAGTGGAATTTCTAAATTTGGTGTTCATTTGCCCCCCCAAAACTTCATTCTCCCAAGACTGCTTCTTATGTGTCAAAATAGGGGTAGAGAGGTCATTTTTTTAGTGTTTTTGACCTCCTGGGGACTCAAAACTTGCCCAAACTTCTTGTCCATGCACCAATAGTCATGAGCTTTCATCCTGAATCGAGAAATACAAACCTTTCTTGATTTGGAGCGCGCAGGGAGAAAAACCCTATTTTGTGCACAAACTTTGTCAAATGACCAAAAATGCCCCAAAAATGCTCCAAATTTCTTGGCCATGCACCAGCAGTCATGATTTTTCATCCTGAATCCAAAATTGCAAACCTTTCTTGATTTGGAGCTCCCCATCATAAGCGCCTGTGCATAACGCTTTTTACGGAGATGTTTGGAAGCCTTCTCGATGTCCAAATTGGGTACAGGATAGCTCGTTGGAAATGCCGTTGAGTCTACGTTCTAACCCAATAAGAATTTTTCAATTTGGAGTTCATTTACCCTGTCAAAAACAAATCTCCAAAGACTGGTCAAAATGTGCCCAATGAGGTTGCCTCAAGGGAGAGTGTTGTTGCAGTCAACTTTTGAAGGTGTTCCTCAACTCCAAATTGAGCTCATGATAGCTAATTGGAAAGATATTTGTGTCTAGTTAGCATTTTACTCATCAAGAAAGTCATTTGGCTAACCAATCTAGGAGACAACTTGATTTTCCCAAGGTCATTTTAGAGGTGCATCAATTCTCTCGAGGCGATTGTATTTTTGACATTTCTCTAAAACCATGCCACCTGTGTAAAATATGAAGGAGGTTTTTCTTCCTTGGCCTATTTTGGACAAAAACCGCTCTTGGTTTTCCAAAATGCATCTTTTCTTGCTCAGAAACATCATTTGAGTGAATTATTGAGCCTTCCTCTGGCCTGCAAGTATTATTTGAGAACAACAATTTGCAAACCCTAGACCTAATGACTGAAATGACTCTTGTCCATTAAAATATCAAACATTGACTATGATGGACTTTAATAAACATTGATGAAAAGACCTAAGGCAGCAGGTGGAAGACATGAGGGGAATGAACTTACAAGACCCTTCCGTCATATTATGGCATGCTTCTAGCGGAACGCAGCTGCGTGAATGGAGCGAGACACCTAAAAATGAGATGCAGAAAGATTTTTGATCTCTGACGGAGGACTGAGAAGACCGACTCGAACACTGATACAGTCATGGTTCTTTGACAGTATTTTAGGGATCCAATTCGGATCATGGCCTTCCCACTGAAAGGGATTTTCGACCACCAAAAGTTGGTTTTCTTCAAGCATCTACTAAGTGAGGAAACTGTTGTCTCACTTGCCCAATCTCAATCCACTTTTCACTGCTCAGCTTCGAGCCTTTAAGCCCAATCCTGAGGTATTCCACTTGTCCACTGCGTGTCGTCCTTACCTTCCTGTCTAGCACTGTGTCTTCCCATAATTCATTAAGATATTCAAGTAGCAGGTCATCAACAGAATGTAATTGACTCTGCTCTTCAGGGTCCTCAACCATTGAAGGTTCAAACAACCTCAAGCAATCTACATTTATGACTAAGTAGATGTGCATGTAAGCTGGTAGATCAAGGCAAAAATCATTTTCACCAATCTTCTCAAGTATCCTGAAGGGTCCATAGATGATAGGTTTTAGCTTTTTACTTTCACCTTGCATCCTGGCCTTGCTGATATACAACCAGACTTGGTTCCAACTTCAAAAATATACTCCATCCAATGCTTATCATGCCTAGCCTTGTACTTGGCCTGGCTCTTTTCCTGTTGTTCCTGTACTACCTGGTGGTTCTCCTGTATCTATTCAATGAACTTAGTTGCCTTGTCCACATCATTGTCTCTATCAACCATGGTATCTTTACCAAAGACAAAATCGAAAGGAGGCCTTGGTATGAAACCAAAACAGGTCTCGAAAGGAGATCTTTGTGTAGAAGAGTGTTTGGCTCTATTGTAAGCATGCTGCACATAACACAAGTGTTCATCCCAAAGCTTAGGAGGTTTGCTGCAATATCCTCTCATAACTCGATCACCGTCCTATTAACTACTTCTATCTGGCCATCTTTTTGTGGATGAAAAGCTGTACTTTTATGTAATTTGGTGTCCATTATTTCCCACAGACTTCACCAAAACATCCCCACAAATCTGGTGTCTTGATCATATATAATAGAAGTGGGTAATCCAAAATGAACCCATACATGTTCGAAGAACAATTTTGCAGTTTATTCAGCGGTAATCTATTTACTACAGGGTATCAAAATACATATTTTGCTGAACCTATCCACAAAACCATATCGATAATCATGACCTTTCCTATATTTAGGCAGTCCTCCAAAAAAATCCATGGAAATTCTTTCCCAAGGGTGAGAAGGAACTGGCAATGGAGTGTACAAGCCTAGTTTTCTGTTGTTGGGCTTGCTCTTCACACACATAACACATCCCTTTACATATCTAGAAACTGTCTCACTCATTCTTGGCCAATAGTAGAACCTTTGCAGCTGTGCAACTGTTTTACTTACCCCAAAGTGACCTAATATTAGAGAAGTGAGTGCTTCCCTAATTATCTTTACTCTCTTAGTTTGTGGAATGCAGAGTTTCCCACAATGATATAAGAGTCGGTCCTTCATGTGATAGTCCAATTCTTCTATTCTTTTCCCTTAAATCAAAGTTGCACATACATCATTAAAGTCCATTTCCTGAGCATACTGTTCTATGTAGCTTTGATGCGGCATAGAATTATGCTTAAGTATGGTAGATGCATTTATAATGGGTCTAGATAACATGTCTACAACTTTTTTATGTATGCCCTTTTTATATTTGATGACTAAATGAAACTGTTGTAGAAAACCTGTCCATCTATAATGTCTTGATTACTGCAACTTAGTTTGGGAGTGTAGGTATTGAAGTAGCTGATGATCAGTGTGTATTACTATTTCTTTTCCCATTAAGTAATGTTTCCACTTTTTCACACTATGAACCAATGCATACAATTCTTTATGATATGTAGGATACTAAACTACTGCAGGATTAAAAGTCTCAGAATGATAACATATGGGTTTACCGTGCTGTGTTAACACTGCTCCCATGTCATAGTCACTGGCATCAGTGTGAATCTCAAAGGATCTTTGTAGATCTGGCAGTACTAGTAACGGTGTTGTACTAATTCTTTTCTTCAAGGTGTCGAAGGCTTTCTATTGTTTGCCTCCCCACTGAAACACCTTGTTCAATCCTATCAAGGCATGTAAGGGAGCTGCGATTGAGGAAAAGTTTGAAATGAACTTCCTCCAATATTGTGCTGCTCCTAAGAAGCTTCTCACTTCTGTAGCAGACTTGGGTTTAGGCCAGTTTACAATGACCGCCACTTTAGAGGGATCTATTTTCAATTCACCTTCCCCTACTATATGACCCAAATAATTTGGAGAGGTTTTGCAAAATTCACATTTGGAGAGCTTAACATAATTTTTTTCTCTTTTCAAAACATCTAATGTCTGCTTAACATACCCTAAATGTTCTTCCCACGTTTTACTAAAAATTAGAATGTCATCCAGATACACAATAACAAAATGATCAAGAAAAGGTCTTAGTACATCATTCATTAATCTCATGGAAGTGGCAGGGGCATTAGTCAAGCCAAAAGGCATAACCAGCCATTCATACAATCCTTTCTTGGTTTTGAAAGCAGTCTTCCATGCATATTGCTCTGCAACTCTGACTTGATGGTATGCATTGTGAAAATCCATCTTGGTGAAATAAACAGCTTCCTTCAATTGATCTAAAAGATCATCTATGCAAGGAAGGGTATAACGATTTTTTATTGTTATCTTATTCAATGCTCAATAGTTAATGCACATTCTCCATGAGCCATATTTCTTTCTCACCAAAACGATTGGTGACCCACATGGGGATGTGCTAGGCCTGATGAACCCTTTCTCGAGCAAGTCCTGCACCTGCTTCTTGATTTCAGAATTCTCTAAAGCAGACAACCTGTACATCCCAATGTTAGGCAATGGAACATCTTGCTGTAAAATAGTATCATGTACTATTCCCTTTTTGAGTGGCAGACCTTTAGGTTCTTGGAATAAGACAACATATTCTGAAACAATCTTTTCTATATTAGCTTGCTAATCAGCATTATAGCCCTTAAATACATTGGTTTTATCAGGTTTCTTTTCTTTTACAACCATCAATATGAACGGTTTGCATGAATTAATCATTCTTTTCATCTGTCCTGAGTTTATGAGAGTATAATTATTCTTAAGCTTATGAGCTCTTACAAAGTATTCAATTCCACCTTTAACAAGTAGATACTTGTTCTCAGCTCTATAGAAAATGGCCTTTCTATCATACAAGTAAGGACTTCCTAAAATAATTCCACATATATCCGAAGGAATTACATCTAACTCAACCTCATCTACAAATGTTGACCCAAAAGAAAACTTGAGTTTGCACTGTCTAGTCACTTGTAGTTGTGTTTTATCATTCAACCATCCTAATGGGTATGGCTTCTTATGAGGTGTAGTTGCTAGTCCCAATTTCTTTACAATTGCTTCAGAAATTAGATTTACTTGTGAGCCACTATCAAACAAAGTATCAATCTTTTGATGTTAGGAAACAACTCGAATATAGAAAAGCTCATGTCTTTTTCTCTCATGTTCTTCATCAATATCAGATTGAGCAGAATTACTAGTAGATGCTTCAAAATTCTTACCTTTTATACCTGTGGCCGCAATGATTATTTCATCTCCCGAGTCTGACCTCAAATCTTTCTGAATAGCTGCAATAGTCTTCTTTTTCTTGCCCTCGGACTTCTTAGGTCTCAGCTCTGGATGCAGAATCCAACAATGCTCATCATCATGCCCCTCCTTTTTACAGTGAGTGCATGAAGCTTTACCTTTCTATGCAGTGTTAGCCTTCCTTTATTTCCACTTCTGCTTTCTTTTCTCCTTGCTCTTACTTACAGTGGGTTGGGATGGTCCCCCAACTTCTGGATTTCCATTCTTTCCTCTAGCTTCTAGGTGAGTAGCTTGTACAGATACCTCATCTATACTAGTGGGATTAAACATGAAAATGGTATGCCTCATGTAGCTTTGTAGACCACCTATGTACTTCAGAAGAGTTTTTGGTGAGTCTAATGAGATACCCAACATCAATTATCTCTTTCTGAACTCTTCAGTATGCCCTTGCACACTTTGCCCTTTCAATTGTCGAAGAGTTTGCCAACTCATCATGGCTTGTTGCATGTAGGCCAATGGATAGAATTGCTTTTTGATTGCAGCAACAAATTCACTGCAGACAGAGATGGTCTTACCATGCTTCTTCATATCAGCTTGGGTTCTGCCTTCCCACCAAAACGAGGCAGTGCCTCCTAGGTGTAGGCTTGTCAGCTGAATCTTACTCTTGTCTGAGTCTATGTTCTGTACTCTGCAATACACATCAATTTGTCTAATCCAATTGTCCAACTTTTCAACATTTATCTCTCCATCATATATAGGCAAATCAAATTTAACATCTAGTTTAATCAAAGATGCTTTCTTACCATGCATAGGGCTATTAGGAGGTGTAGGAAAGATTTCTTCTTTCCATTTCCCTTTTGAGTGGTCATGGGAATGAGATTCATCTTCTTCTTTATCTTGTTTAGAGCCTGATGAATCTTCATCCTTATGCTTTCTAAAGTCCCTATACATTTCTTCTACCATAGACTTTATAGCTAGGAAACTTTCTATGAATTGAGGGTCTGGCCCTATAGAACCTTCCTCTGACATTGTCTTTCGAGAATAGACTCTCCCAATTTCAGGATTAGTTTGCACCAACTCTCCTTCTCCTAATTTGAGCTTTGATCTAGTGAGCATTCACAGCTAAACCAACACAAGCTTGTCTAACCTTACAGCCTGGGGCTCTGATACCACTTGATCTGATATTCACCATATGAGTGACTCCAGTTAAAGATTTATTTAACAAAAGGTATTACAGACTCATGTGCCGGTGTGTGTGTTCTGTGTTATTAAGCAATGGATCAATCATATTGCCAATATATAGATATTTAAATGGAAGACAACAAAGGAATACAATAAGAAACCACAAAGACACAAGCTATTTTAATAAGGAGTTCACCCTATTCTCCAGGGCTACATCTCTGATCCAGCTTTCAGTGGTGGCCTTGTTTTATTGTGTCTTTAAGTAGAGGATTACAATATAGGGACTCAATGTGAGTTCTCGTGAAGCAGGTTTGCTTGGTAAGGTGGTTCCTTGGATTCCCCAAGCCACTAGAGTACACAGACTCTCCCTTTTCCTACCAGCTCTGTGACCTTCTGGTCTATAGTGGAAGGAGCCAAATGTGATGCTTGATCCGGATAGATTCCTCTATGGGATGGCTTGAATCTCTCAAGATTTGGTGCCCGATGCTGCCATTGGTCAACTCGGCCCTCTGTCGATCTCTACATTCACTTAACTCCCTCTTCTTTGGTTTCTATCTCTCAGTGTTCAACTATTCCACACTGTGCATTATGTTTCGTTGTTCATGGCTTTTAGCCATTCAAACTCATGCCCACTCGGTTCCTCTTCTGCCTCTGTCGATTCACCTTCTGCAGCTGTGCTTGGAGTTCCCTATTCGGCATCAGCATGAACGCTCAGGGAGTGGCCACGTATCCTCATCGGAACAACGCCAGCCTACTTGTCAGTTCATTTCTTTAGTTACGTCGTGGATGCATTCTTCCTCCACCATGGTGGTCAAACGGATTCCAAATCCCTTTAGAACGCGGGTTAATTTCCTGTCGATTCTGCTTCCTCCATCGGGCGCAATCTCAGTCGTCTGATCTGAACTCCTTTAGATCCAACATCATACGCACATTGAGCACGGTTAAATTTCTCTGTTGATAGCATGCGATCAATGACAGTTTTCTCTCACCTTCGTTGCCACGCGTCGATCATTGAGTGGGATCACACCGCCCTCCTCCAAAACCATTTACCATTTGAGGGTGTCTCGATCAACCGTTTACCATTTGAGGGCGTCGCCGCTACCAACCGAGATCTGTATTAACTCTGGATCTCATTATTACCAACCTAGATCCATATTAACTCTAGATTTAACAAGTGCCGAGAGAGATCAAATCTCTTTGGATGCAAACCTATTTTAAAGTTAAAGGAGATTTGAACCCTTTCGACACTTGGTAGATCTCTAGTTAAGATGGATCTAGGGTGGCTTAATTCCCCCTTCAAATAGGTTATATTTCACATGAATACCATGTGTCAATACTAATACCATGGAGTTTTTTTCCTGGGGAGAAAATGATAATTTTCATTGATTGTTCAGAAAATTACATGTTGTAGATACAAAAAGCATATGTAGAATAGTGGGCAGAGCCAATTATAGTTCAATACTCCAAATGGAGTATCCATGAAAATCCCGAAGAATAGGCTTCAGGGAAAAAAAACAAAAAACAGGTATGAAAACCCCACCAATCCTGTAGAAATAGGTGCCTAGAAACCGCAATGGGGAAAAATACATTATCCAGAAAAACCGTGATAGGCACATATGCCTGCCAAGGCCAGATAGCCAAAACACTGCATAAGCCTATCACACTATGCCTAGAAAACAGAGCATTCTTGTAGAGGGTAATAGAGATACCCCATATCCACTACAAAACACAACAAATAAAAGGCAGTGGTGCATCCCCAAGAGAGCGCTCATGCAGCACGAATAACTCATAACTGACACTGGACTAACACAGGTGGAAACGAAGGCTCCTGATAAAAGAATCTGTGATAGGTAGGCTCAAACTAAAAGCCCAGATGAGGAAGAGAGGCACAAAATGGGGGCAAAAGCTACCAGGGTAGCGACTCCTCCCCCGCCCTCTCAAACCCTCCTCCTATATGAGACGAACCAGAAGAAATACAAACTACTCCCGATCTTCAACAGTAGCCTTCAGAAGCCCTAGGGCACCCATCCAAGTTGTAATGGCACAAAACAATAACAATTTCGGCCAGGTCATCCATGCCCATGTTCCTTGAACACTCCAAATATCAACAAAAGACAAGTCAGCGCACGATCGGCTTGCACTGTCTAGAGTAGTATAAAACCAATGGATCCCAACCAAGATGGAGAGGCTCGAAACTTGGAGTAGAGGCAGCTAGGGTTTAGCCTCCTCACCCCCACATAGTGGAAGATCCTTGTTACCAGAAGCAAAAATAATTTTTTGTCACTCAGGAGGAGAGCTCAAAACCATCAGTGTTGAAACAAAGCAATTCCAGTAATACCATGGAGTTATTTTTATTTTAACATTATTTTTTTATTAATTTTATTTTTCCATATGAATACCATGGGTCAATACCATGGGTCAGTAACATGAAGTTATTTTTATTTTAAAGTTATTTTTTATTAATTTTATTTTATGTTGACGAAGTGAAAAAAAATCACATAAGGTTTTTATATTTTTATTTTATTCTCATCGAGTTAAAAAAGTAGTTATCCCTAGTGTGACTTTTTGGAGTTTCTAGAAGAATATTTTTGTGGTGAAACCTTGAATTGTGTTATTTAAACTAGTTTTTTTTACTATATATTGATTCAACACCTTGAAAAATCCATAACGCACTTCTATTGTGTAGGGGTTACCCATCAAACTTGTGATTTCAATGAATTCCTATTAGATTTTAGAGAAATTAGACTCAAAATCCACCGAAAAGATTCCAAAAAATTGCACTAAAGACAACTCAGTTAAAAAATGAATAATTTTATAGAAAAAAATAAGATATTATATTGAAAGATATCACATTATTTTTTAAAGTAAAAATATTTCATTTTAAGAGAGTACATTCAAAATCTAGAGTCCAAAAAATGTCGATGGTAAATTGACAATTTTAGTTTGATATATTTTTTTTGGTCAATTAAAGAGCTTCTATTATATTATCATGAAAATACAAATTACAAAATGTGTCTCCATGACTCCCCAAATTTACTTGGACTAGATTTGTTAGCTAGGAGAGTCAGAGAATGAAAAAGATGTTCCTATTGTGCCTTTATTTCCAACTAGTTGAAAATCCATACAAGACAAAAAGGAGAAAAATAAAAAACAACCTGTCAATAACATATCATGGAGGTGGCTGAGGAGACTATAAAGGAGGCACTGCAAGTAGGTCAAATCTCTCATGCATATGGAAATCAATGTTCTCAAGTCTGGCCTCCAATTCATGCAGGCGATCATTAGTCCAAAGCTAACTCCTATGAATGTTAGCCATCTACTCAAGAGTATCATTATGACTAGATTGGATATTGTTCATATATGCCACCAGTTCATTCCTATCCTTGTATCTATGCTCCTCGAGGATATCCAGGTTGGACAGGATTCCTCGCAACTTCTTAGCTAGTGATTATAAGGTGATCGACACATCCATGCATCCTAGGGAGCGGCCTTGGTCCTAGGCTCCCCCCCCCCCCCTCATTCAACACTCACAAAGTTTGTATAAAACGAGTTGTCGATGATTGCTCGATGTGTTGCATTCCCCTGTGGACCATTGTATCTTCATGGTTGACCTCTCTTCTGAGGCATAACTATAAACACCCAAGTGCCCCATACCTAAAACCGAAAGAGGTTGGAAATCCCGACATAGACGTCACCCATAAGGACACAAATAAGATATCCACTGACAAGATGAAGAGGAGGAAATACAAACTTTAATGCATGACACAACCCACAACAATAAGGGGTGGCAAAAATCTTGACTGACCTGCAGTTGCTCTCACAACCGATGAAGAGGATTATGAAATGTGAATTACTTGCCCACCCTAACCAAAAGGACTTGACACACAACAATTTGCAACCAAACATGAACTGATGTGAATTGGCCTTAGCATTAAGGCAACATACACAAAGAGTCAAATCTAAGGTGGGGCTAGACTAAAAACCCCATAGACAATCTAACAACAAAAAGGAAAAAGACCCCTGAGACATGGATATGCCCCCACCTGAGAATCGTTTGGCACACCACCTCCACCACAATCTTAAAAGGAAAGAGAGAGACTCTAAAGAATGCAAAAACCATAAGGTTGGCCACCACTTGAGGACCTAACTTACTCAACCCATAAAACCCCTCAGCTGCAACCAATATCTTAACACCACTAGAATAGAGGCCACATAGCAAAACCACAACAAAAAGAAAGGATTACCTGAAAGCCACAAAAGGGTTGGTTGGACAGGGGTTGTACCACTAGTAGGAGTCAATGCTTCCACTCACAAATCCAAACTTGAGAAAGAGGTTTGTTGACAAAACCAAGTGCACTGTGGGGTCCCAGATAAATTCTCAAGAGTCGTCCCGAATACAAGATGTTGCACAAGGGTCTGTTGCTTCGCCTTTCCACCAGTTCAGTATCCAGGGTAAGCTCACATGGAAACCCTTGTTTGAACTTGCCACCCTACATCCGCTGTTCATCTCCCAATTCTCATCAACGTTTCAAATGAGTCTAAGAAATACTATAACTACAACCATCACCTCTGGAAAGTTTAGAGGTTGGCCACCACATCCAGTTATGCCCGTTAAGATGAGGAACATAGTCCTCATGTGCCAAGAAGGGAAAGCCCTGAGACCAGTTGTCTAGATATACATTCAATCCCATGAGAGAAACTACTTTACTTTAATCTTAATCTTAATTTATAATTTAATTTAATTTATAATTTTTATTTTTATTTGTACTTAGTTTAATTAAGTCAAAATGCAACATCTCTACTATACTATGTTAAAAAAAGGCAATAAATTTAAATGTAAAATAAATTTAATTATTATATTTCACATTATTTCATTTCAACATTATTTACTATTTAATTTACAATATAAATTCAATTTAATTTATTTGTATCTTGTTTCCTATTCTTTATCTTGTCTTGATGATAAACCACATAGATTGGTTCTAAATGCGTCGACGTAAATCTTCCAATACAATTTCTTCTGAAAATGTTTCTAATATTCAGAATAAAAATATTGTATAA
>APFE030323381.1:46709-115234 GCA_000404065.3 Pinus taeda
TATTATATTAATTAGTAATAATGTTTTAATTAAATGATATTAACATTTAATTGGTGGAGTTTGTGGAAAACCATGGCAATTAGAATTGAGCATAGTTTACACCATCTTTGCGATGTATCACAATTTTTTTTATTTTTAGCGTTCAATGGATTTTTTTTGCAATTTCTGATTTTGGAAATGGGTTAGTGTAATACTAATCCATTGTTTTGTCCCCTTCAAATTTTTACTAATTGTTTATATTATATTTTAGTTAATGTGAATTAGGGGAATTTGGTATTTTGCAAGATGGGGATTTTATGTGAAATCCAAGTAGATTAACTCTAGCTATAGGATTTTTTATTTTTATTTTTAATTTTAAGAATTAATAAATCTTATTTGAAATTTTTATTGAGGGATTGGATTAATGTTATTATTAATCTATTGCATTTTTTTTCTCAATAGGTTGGTTTTTTATAAGATAGTCTAGCTGGTGCGCCTTAGCATGGAATTTGATTCTTTGTAAGATGGTGTTTTTATGTTAAATTCAAGCACCCTAACTCTTGGTAGTCTCGTAGGATTAAGATATTCGATAGATGAATCAATCCTAGATGCTATGTGCTCATGTTATTCAAAATTCTAATTTAGATACCAGTGTCAATCTTTTACTATTTGTGTTGTCAATTTTATTTGTGTGGGAAGGAAGCTTTGGCTTTTGGTTTCTTCTTATGTTTCTTCTGTAGGTATTCTTAACATAGTTAATAGGGATAATGAGAGCTTTACAAAATCATATATTTCCATGAGGGCCTCATTCATTCCAATTATAATGTTATTCTAAAGACTTCTTCCAAAATCATGAGGATTTAGTAGGCTTGCAACACTAGTAGTTCCAATATAATGAGTATTCTTGCACATTATAAGAAAATATTAGACTCCCTTAAAGTATAGCGTGATACACTAGGAAGTCGTCACTTGCACCTAATAGGCAATCAATTTATCAATGACCTTCAATAGCAAAAAGACTTGAGAACTACATCCATGTTGCTTTAAAGGGAGATGGGATAATCCACCAATTGAAACAGACCATAAAAATCAAAAGACAAATCTTATAGTTAATGTTATGTTTTTTAGAGTTATCTATATCTTAATAATATGGTATGAAACATATATATATATATATATAGTATATATTTTATAATATATATATATATTATATATATATATATATAATATATATAAACATTTTGATAGTTTGTCTTAAATTACATAATTTATAATTATTTATTATATTTTTTTAATTACATCATAAGGAGTCAATTAACATTTTGTTGACGTATAGATGAAAGAATGCATTTTGAAAGAACCTTTAGTTTTATGTGAGCATCTAACTCATGTGAGGCAAAAGACTCCTTAACAGTAGAAATAACTTTGAGAATTTTGACATTGTTCCTCAATATGAAATGATCCAAAGCGTTCACTCCTTTTATGAGTTAAAACATAAATATAAACATATATTTCCAAACAAACCATGGCCAAGAAATCTATTACAATTTCAAAAATATCTTTTTGTTTTAGTTCCTAGCATGCTAATGTACTAGAGGGGCTGCCTCTATGATGGTCCTTTGATATTATTCATAGTGTCCTCCATCCCTTATTTCCTTCATCTTACATTGGCCCAAAAACAATTGATTACTCTCTTTAGAAAGGGCATTTGTGGTTCTTTCTCACTCTCTGCAAACTTGAAAACCTAATATTTTATCGAAGGTCTTTTTTACTAATCGTACGTCGTTTGATAAGGAAAAAAATAAATTCTTGTGGCATCGTTGTGCCTCTTTGAACCAATTTATCACAAGCATAGAGTCTCCAAAAATATGTAATGACCCACAATCCTTTTCTAGTGCAAAAAGAAGAAGAAGCTTAAAGGCCATTAGTTTTTCATAATTTTTTGACTGCTTTCCCAATCCAATCTGATATGAGAAAGAGTGTGTATCGGAGAGATAGGTAGCCACACCCCTCCAAAGACTCTCTCTCCTTTGAAAATCTGTGTGTTTTTTGGGGACAATGCTAGTTTTATAGGGTGATGAGCGATTGTAGAGTTTGAAAGGTAACAGTGATATGCATTTCTTATTTTAATATGATTAATTTTGTAATATTTCTTGCGTAAGTTACTGTAAATACTCTCAAAATGAGGGTGGTTGAATAATTAAAAATTATTAATTTTTATTTATATTCTATAAAAAAAACTATTTTGCTGAGTTTTATAAACAGAACTAAATCTCTTAATTCTCTTTATTCTAGAAGAATTTATATTTTTTATCTAAATAAATTTAATTTCTAAGTTGGAACATTTATGAGTTTTAGAATTAATAAGTAATAGTTTTAGAAATTTTATAGACAAATAATATGTTGTCCATAAGAAAAAAACAATTTTATTTTGAAAAAAAAAACCATGAGAGATTTATGGATGATTTATCTAGTAATTTTAGAATTTCGAAAAATATGATTTATGGAGTGATTTTAGGATTTAAGAGAAATATGATTTACGGAGTGATTTATGGAATAATTTTAGGATTTAGAAAAACTATTGCATGTTCTTAATTCTACTTATTGTAAGCGTATGCGAAGATATGAAAACTAATGACAGAATACATGTAGAAACAATCTAAGAGAATTGTTATAGACATATTTGGGCACTGCAACCCCAATATTATATGTTGATAAACCAAGGGCTTATAAGTCCCTAAAAGTGTTCTTTGATACCCTAAAGGAACAAGGTCCATCGATTACATCATCTCCTTGAAGTTCTCCATGAAAAACTGCTCAGAACTAGTCAAAACTAGACCATCTCACCTGCTCCATGGTCAAAGTGCAATGCATCTCACCTAATGCACACAGGGGGTGTGATGCATACTGAAAATCCCTTCTATGGGGTGTGATGGGCGAGAGTAGACAAATGGCAGAGACAGTTTGCAAGGTGGATGATCATGGAATCTTTCAGAAACTTCTCCTGTGACACTTGCCTCTTTGAATTCACCCAGGGATGAGTAAGAGATCATGAAATCTCCAAGTGGAACCAAAAACTATCAGAGAGACGACACTAATCAAAATTCCAGAAGCTGACTCACCCACCTGCAAACATCTATATATGGATCCCTTATCCCAAAGATCCAGAGGCTGGAATCTTGTATTTTGTAAGGAAGTGTTGTTAGTTTCTTTGTGGAACATCATAGTGTTGGGTGATCTAGCTTTCCATTAGGTGAAGAAGGGCTTTCATGCTAGGAGGATGGCGTTGGGTTAGATCAATGGTTTGTAATCCTCTCTTCTACTCTTTCTATCAATAAAGCTATTTGAGTTTTCCTCCACATTTTTGTATGTCTGAATTGATACATGCATTTGTGTGGTCAATATATATCTGATCCTATATTGTTTATGATTGTAGATCTCTATGCCTTGATGGTATTATGCTGCTTTGACTCTACAGGTGTTCTTTGAAGCGGGACAAATGAGGAAGGAGCGGAAAAGATCTATCAAAGAGGAGAGGAAACAAGCAAGGAACCAAGCGAAAGACTGAGGTTGGTACTCTTTGCTTCTCTCTCATCTACTTTTCATAAAGGAAAACGCAAGAAACTTTAGTTTGTTTGTTTCTAAGATAGCTACCCATCTTAGTGGGACTAGCAGCTCTGAATGGACACTAGTTTTCCCAATAACAAAATAGCGACTCCATTGGGGAACAAGGTGAGCTGATTACATCCTCTCCCTGAAGTTCTCCATGAAAAACTGCTCAGACCGGGTCAAAACTAGACCATATAACCTGCTCCATGGTCAAAGTGCGATGCATCTCACCTAATGCACATGGGGGGGGGGGGGGCGGGGGGGGGGGGCGCAATGCATACTAAAAAGCCCTTCTATGGGGTGCAATGGGCGAGAGTAGACAAATGGCAGAGACAATTTGCAAGGTGGATGATCATGGAATCTTCTAGAAACTTCTCCTGTGACACTTACCTCTCTGAATTCACCCAAGGATAAGTAAGAGATCATGAAATCTCCAAGTGGAACCAAGAACTATCAGAGAGAGGACACTAATCAAAATCCCAAAAGATGACTCACCCACCTTCAAACATCTATATATGGATCCCTCATTCCAAAGATCCAGAGGCTGGAATCTTGTATTTTGTAAGGAAGTGTTGTTAGTTTGTTTGTGGAACATCATAGTGCAGGTTGATCTAGCTTTTCATGAGGTGAAGAAGGGCTTTCATGCTGGGAGGATGGCGCTGGGTTAGGTCAATGGGTTGTAATCCTCTCTTCTACTCTTTCTATAAATAAAGCTATTTGAGTTTTGCTCCATATTCTTGTATGTATGAATTGATATATGCATTTGTGTAGTCAATATATATCTAATCCTATATTGTTTATGATTGTAGATCTCTATGCTTTGATGGTATTATACTACTTTGACTCTACAGGTGTTCTTTGAAGCGGGACAAGCGAGGAAGAAGCGACAAAGATCTATCAAAGCAGAAAGGAAACAAGCAAGGAGTCATGCGAAAGACTGAGGTTGGTACTCTCTGCTTCTCTCTCATCTACTTCTCATAAAGGAAAATGCAAGTAACTTTAGTTTGTTTGTTTCTAAGATAGCTACCCATCTTAGTGGGACTAGCAGCTCTGAATGGCCTTTTTCAGCAAACGTTAACTAGTCTGGTAGCAAAATGGTACATTGAATTTCCTAGAGCTTCATTCAATAACTTCAGCACCCTTGCCACCACCATTTTAACCCATTTTTAGTTACTAATAAGGTACGAAACAGGAATGGAGCTTCTTACCAATTTCAAGTAGATGACAGCGACTCACATATTTGATCAATTCATGAGTGGCGACGTCGTCATAGAATGGTAAAAAAATATTTTGCTAATCAGCTACTAGTTAAATGGTTTATTAAGTCATTGTTACCTTGTCGACAACCACTCACATATTTGATCATATTCATGATTGGCGATGTCGTCATAGAATGGTAAAAACATATTTTCCTAATCAGCTACTAGTTGAATGGTTTATTAAGTCACTGTTACCTTGTATTATAGAAGATGTGGCAAAGGGAGGGGTTGTCACTGAAGAGCAAATCGTTGCTTGTGCACAATATCTAGACTTGATCTATACTCAGTCTGGCACACTCTATGACAAAATCCCTGATGCTCTTAGACCAGAGTTTTCCGTTCCTCCTCCTCTTAAATCAAGCAAAGACTCTCATGCCGGCGATGGCGTGATAGGTACGACTAGCATGAAAACCGCAAAGGCTACATCTAAGAAAGCCCACACGGTTTCCTATCAAAATGTAAATGAAGAACTTCTCGCCTTAAAGGTTAATGTCATGTCGACCAACAAGGGCAAAGAACCAAAGCAACTAGGGGGAAAGAAGAAAAAGAAAGGGAAAAAGAAGAAACAAGATGAGTCATCTCTTGAAAAATCTTCTGCAAACCCTTCTGGGCAAAGGAAACCTCCTTTGGGGTGTCAGATATGCGATGAAGATCATTGGATGAGAGATTGTCCACATAAAGCTGAAATTAAGAAATTCTTTAAGAATTCAAAAACTTCAGCAGTATTGACTAATCCGTTTCAAAACCCAGAAACCAATCTAGTTGCTAACGATAATGCTTCCCCATCCCTAGTGCTTATGTTGTCCATTTTGAAACAACAAAATGATTCTTTGATATCGACAAGGAATAAAGATTACAGGAATCCACAACTTTCGAACAACAAGGCTACTGATTAACCTAGTAGTTCGACAACAACTTCGACCGAAGTTGTGCCACCCATCATCCTGAGTCAACAATAAAGCTGCCAAAAGGAGTAGTAAACAAATCGACGTTTAGTCCTCGTGCTAAAGTAGCACAAAATTATAATATAGTAGAGGACTTGGCCCAATCACCATCCACTATGTCGACACTTGAAGTACTGCAAAATTACCCCTCCCAAAAGCAAGCTCTATTATCAACAATAGGTGGGATTGACCCAGCGGATTCCAATCTTGTGACCTTTAATCATAAAGCATATGAACCTCAGTTACCAGCTTAACTCGCTTTCCTCATTCAAGTGAAAGTCTTCAACAAAACTATTCATCGAATGATTATTGATGAGGGGGCATCTACATGCATTATGTAAATGAGTTGCTGGAAAACTTTAGGCTCACCACCCTTGTCACGATTGTCAATGATGTTAAAAGCATTTGATCGATGGACATACACTCCATACGGGATTTTAAGTAACTTGCAAGTTGAAATGGGGGGAAAAACAGTAGAAATTGATGTTGAAGTTATCGATGGAAACCTTGATTGCAACATCCTACTGGGAAGGCCCTAGATTTATGCTATGGTTGTTGTTGTATCAACATACTTCAAAAAGATTGCATTTCCTTTCTAAGGAGGAATTACAATCATCGACCAACAAACCTTTCTCCCCAAAAGTTCACAAGTTACGGGAAGCATCTCGATGATCCACGGAAGCTCTCAATTGCTTCAAAATATCGGAGTAGGCCTACTAAAAGACCCTACATTGATGGGTACTATTGCCCTACCGCCTCCAAACAATCTGGTGGAAGTGGCCATGGTGGGAACCTGCAACATGGTATCTTCTATTCAGAGGATTTCTGAACATGATATTAGCATGGATCATTGCCAGGTTTTGCCTCCAAGCCCCATGGAAATATTGTAGGAATCAATATTCTCCGCTTGGGTGACGAACCCAAAGCAATGCTTATCAAGCATTTGGGTAGATAGGTCTAAGGAATCTAGTATCTCTTCAAATCCTTGGTCACATGTACATTCTACAGATGAAGGAATCATTTAGTTGATGATGATAGGAGAGGCACCATGGGAAGATTTCCACCATCGTTCCCATCTTCAAGATTACAACAAAGATTCTTCCAGCCACCTTAATCATCCTTCAGTTTTTGATTTTCTATCAGATACTATAAATATTGTGGATTCTGAGCGAAATCTGTCCAATATTGAAGAAACCATCGCCATAAATATCTCAACAAAACCAAAGGTTGTAGAGAGTATTCATGTCGGCAAATCTTGTTCTTCTTTAGAATTGGAAGTATATTACGATCGAGTTCAGAGATGTCTTTGCATGGTCATATGAAGAAATGACAGGAATTGACTCGAGCATAGTTGAACACGAAATTAAGATGTACCTAGATGTCAAACCAGTATGACAACGGCTTCGGTAGGTGCACCCAAAGAAAGTTGCTGCCATTAAGGAAAAAGTTGAGAAACTTTTACATGCTGGTTTCATTTACCCGGTTCCTCTAACTGATTGAGTATTGAACATTGTTCCTATGATGAAAAAGCAAGGAACAATTAGAGTGTGTGTCGATTACAGGGATGTAAATCAAGCTTGTCCAAAGGATAACTACCCTACACCCTTTATCGACCAGATAATTGATGAATGCGTTGGATGCGAAATCTTTTCCTTTATGGATGGATTTTCCAGGTATAATCAAAATATCCACCCATAGGACCAGTCAAAGACTGCATTTATTTATCCATGGGGCACATTTGCATACCACAAGTTACTTTTTGGTTTAGAGAACACAGGGGCAACCTTTCAGAGGGAAATGAATTATGCCTTCCATGACATCAAGAACATCATTCAACCATACCTCGATGATCTTCTGGCTCATTTACGAAAGCAGACTAATCATCTGCAGCATTTGAGAGCAATATTTCTATGTTGTCGAGACTATAAGATACGACTTAATCCACACAAGTGTGTGTTTTGTGTTAGTTCTGGTCGTTTGCTTAGCTTTGTAGTTTCAAAGGACAGGATTCGCCTTGACCCATGTAAGGTTCAAGCAATCATTGATCTGCCTCCACCTTCAAATTTGCTTCAGATTCAGAAAATCCAAGGGAAAGCAAACTTTCTGAGTAGGTTCATTCCAAATTACGCCAAACTTGCTAAAGGTTATACGCATCTATTGAAAAAAGAAGTACCCTTCAACTGGGATCAGGTTGCGCAAGCTTCCTTTGATTCTCTAAAGGAATCCCTAATAAAAGCATCATTAATGTATGCTCCTGATTACCAAAAAGACTTTAACCTGTATCTAGCTACAACAGATACGACCATCACAATGGTTTTAGTTCAAGAAGACGACGGAATAGAACATCCTGTCTATTATTTAAGTCGAAACATAAATGATATAGAAAGCAAGTACTCCTATGTTGAAAAGCTGGCTCTCACAACTGTTCAAGCAGTACAAAGATTTCAACACTATGTCCTCTTTCAAAAAACTACCATTTTGTTAGATTGCAACCCATGACTTACATCTTGTCAAGACAGTTTCTTGGGGGAAAATATTCAAAATGGATAGCAATTTTGCAAGAGTTTGATCTGGAATTCATAAAATCCAAATCAAAGAAAGCCCTGCTTTTCGCGGAGTTACTATGTGACTTCCCATCATCGTCCAATGATTAAACATCCAAAGCAACAATCGTGGATGAGTCTTTGTTTATGATATCTTCACGCGATCTGTGGTATGGAGATATAATCATCTATCTCTAGTCCCAAACATATAGGTCTAATACCTCTCACTCAGAAAAACGATGTACTCGATACCAAGCAAAAGACTAGATGATCATCGGTGATACACTTTACCGTCATGGTATCTATACAGTTTTGTGAAGGTGCCTCACCCATGAGGAGGCCGAAAAAGTCTTGAACGATTTTCATTCAGGCGCATGTGGGGGGCATCAATCTGGTTATGCTACGGCACAAAAGATTTTACGAGCAAGATACTTGTGGCCAACAATGTTCAAGGATTGCATAACCGCAGTCAAAAGTTGCCATGCTTGTCAAATCTTCGACCACAAAACCAGAATACCACCCGCACCTCTGCAGCCAGTAGTTGTTTTTGGGTGATTCACCAAATGGGGCATAGATTTCATGACATGTAACCCCACCACAGCCAGGGGGCATGGGTATATCATAGTTGCAGTTGACTATTTTACGAAATGGGCCGAGGCGATGCCTACATTAAACAATAATGGCGAAATGGTTGTTCTTTTCTTTTTCAATCATGTAGTCTCAAGATTCGGTGTTCCACAAGCTATAGTCACAAATCATGGATCTCATTTCCGCAATCACATGATGGTTGAGTTGGCTGCCAAATTAAGACTGTCCCATGACAGCTCTACTCTGTATTATCCATAAGCTACCAAGAAAGTTGAGGCGATCAACAAAGTCCCGAAGCGCATGCTGCAAAGGATGATTGGAGTCCATAAATAGTGTTGGCACCTAATCCTGTACTCAGCCTTGTTGGCATACCCGATATCGGTGAGAAATGCGACTGGGTTTACACCCTTTTAGTTGGTGTATGGCCTGGAAGTGATATTACCAGTTCAGTGCGAAATTTCATCCCTCAAGCTTGCAGTCGACCTTCTCCCCAAAACTTCAGAAGAGGAGGCTCATTTCTTGGAATTAATCCAACTGGATGAAACCTTTCATGACGCTGCCTTGGCTAATGAAGCACATAAGAAACGAGTCAAGGCACAGTTTGACAAGAATTTCAAACCCCGTGTCTTCTCAGAAGGTGACCTGGTCTTACTTTACGACCAGGAATCCGATCAATTGGGAGTAGGTAAGTTCCATCCCAGCATACAGACAATTGACATAAACCATTTGCTGACAGTGGAACCACTCGAAGAAGGCATCAGAGAAAGAAACTTGCGATTGACCAGCATGCCTGGCCATAAGGTCAACCCATCTCTGCATCCGTGGCTCAGTCGATGGTGGTATACTGAGTGAAATGTATTATGGTTGCATCAGTGGGATCTTCTCCAAGGCAAAAGCAGTTAGAATATAACCATAGCCAAAGTTCTTGGATCTTCCGTTTTTTACCTTGGTAAGTTGTTCTTTAAGAATCTCTCGGAATCGACTGGTGAAAATTAAGGGGGAAAACAACTCTAGAGCTCCAACAATCCCAAATTCAAATGAAATGGTAAAATGAGGGGTAAAGACCACTTTTAAGTTACTTTTCACGTAATTCAAGTAGGGTATTAGTGTTTTAACTCATTTTCAAGAATGTATTCCCATTTCTAATCAGTTTGATGGAGCAATTGAATAGGTAGTACAACCGTCAAGAGAACATAGTGTTAACGGTGAATCGAATATCAATGACCATTATCACGAGCAGTTTTACGCAAAGTTGAAGCTCGTTAAAAAATAAGCCTAGCAATGAGCATATGTTCCACCAAATTTTAAGCTCATTAAAAAGTGAACCCACCTCCGGTAAATAACCATTGCGGTCACATTATCATCAACTCTTGAGCCTTGGTCGTGTTCTTACCATCACCTCCACTCTCTTTTAGCCGATCATATGCCTCCATTTTATTATTTACCCCTTTTGAGGAATAGCTGTGACGACTTATTTTACTAGCCATCCTCTTTACACTACCATGATTGAAAAGTTCCAAACCTTACCTGGAACCAGTTGCTATCGGAAAACATCACTCGTTCGTCAAAAAACAAGTCTTCTTTAAGCTCTTTTAATCTGACTCGTAAAACATGAAAAGATTGCAGAGCAATTTGCCTCTCTAGCTTGTTAAAGCTATCAGAGGTGTTATCCCTCCTCTAGATTTTAATGTTTTTGGACCTGAGGGATTATTACACAAAAATATCGAGCGCTTGTCTTGTTCGGCTCGTTAAAACTATCAAAAATTCATCCCTTTCATATTATTTATACTTTTTGGACTTAAGGGATTATATGACAAAAAAGGGATTACTGGAGTTTCTTTCCGTCCCTTTTCAGACTCTCTAAAAATTGAAAGCACCGAGTTGTCTTTGTCGTTTAAAACTCGTTTAAAACCAATAGCAACGAACTTGTCCATATTAGACAAGAACAGAGTTCACTGTCACTAGGTTCATTAAAACATAGTGGCGGGTTTTCCCGAAGGGCAAATTATAGAACAAGCATATGTTATCCTCCTCAAGCTTGACAAAAATAAAGAGGTACTGGTCAGAAATGACTGGGGAAAAATTGGGAAGAAAACTTGAAGAAACTTTATTGGTAGCAAGTCGCTCTTGAACATGACACTTTCACTCCATCACCATGATTGAGTCAGGTTGGGTTATTGCATTCAGTGGTCATATTACCATTGGTCCTCCGTACCATCCCTTTTTGGGGATAACACTACCAATCCATTTCTGTATCGTTGATATATTCAAGAGAAGTCACTCAGAGGATTCACCAACCCATCCTGTGTCCCATCCGTTGCAATACCTTCACCCTTCATTCTTTCATGACCACCACCCTGAACCATGTATCATCAGATCATTTTCAACTCCACAAAGTCATTTTCTCCGTTTCGTGTCGTAGATGTGGGATTCATTAAGGCCCTCCTATGACGGGTCACTTCTTGTCCACATCAGCTCATTATCCAAGAAGTCGACCTAGGAACAACCCTTCTAGTACTTTGAAGCTTGTATGCCTCAATCACAAGTTTCTCACTTCCGGTGACATGTTTACATCAATGGCCTTCGACCGAAAGATTTTGCATGGTTTTTTATGCCAAGTCCCATTTTCACACCACGTGAATTGTACTGTCGAACCTTGAGGGTCATCATCATTATCAGTGATTCCTCTCGCGCTTGTTAACATCTTACATCATTGGCTAGTAATCAGGCGATTACTTTCCATGTTCGACTCCAGAACACTTTTCACATGGATTGACTTGTATTTTGGGCGAAGATTGAACAAGTTTGAAGACCCCGGATCTAGTTTCATCCATCCAGGCTGCAATATATTCAGGAAGATAAAGACATCAAATGTACATCATTGCTGCACAGATGATCATCCAAATCAAAGGATGATGGCTCTATCAGAATCATTAGTCTGCCACATAGACGGTTGTCTGTCCTATGTACATGAAAATTAATTTATAAGGTTGAGCATGGGGATGCTCGCCTCAACTAGATCATGAAAATATTATGAAGATAATGTATTGTATTGTATCTTATTATAGGTTGCCTTCTAGTTCAAAAAACCTCAGATCCTCATGATAAAGCATCTCACCCAACATCAAAAGATTTACGACCTCATGCTTTAGGGGGAAACTATTATAGACATATTTGTGCACTGCAGCCCCAATCATATATGTCCATAAACCAAGGGCTTCTGAGTCCCTAAAAATGTTGCTTCACACCCTAAAGGAACAAGGTCAGCTGATTACATCATCTTCCAGAAGTTCTCCATGGAAAATTGCTCAGAACTGGTCAAAACTAAACCATACAGACTGCTTAGTGCTAAGGGTGCGATGCATCTCACCTTCCACATGAAAAAGGTGCGATGCATACTGAAAACCCATTTTGTAGGGTGCGATGGATGAGAGTAGACAAATGGCAGAGACAGTTTGAAAGGTGGATGGTCATGGAATCTTCCAGAAACTTCTCCTGTGACACTTGCCTCTCTGAATTCACCCAGGGATGAGTAAGAGATTATGAATCTCCAAGTGGAACCAAGAAATATTAGAGAGAGGACACTAATCAAAATCCCAGAAGCTGACTCACCCCCCTGCAAACATCTATATATGGATCCCTCATCCTAGAGATCCAGGGGCTGGAATTTTGTATTGTGTAAGGAAGTGCTATTGGTTTCTTGGTGGAACATCATAGTGTTGGGTGATCTAAGCTTTTCATGAGGTGAAGAAGGGCTTCCATGTTGGGAGGATGACGCTGGGTCAGATCAATGGGTTTTAATCCTCTCTTCTAATCTTTTTATTAATAAAGCTATTCATGTTTTCCTCCACATTCTTGTATGTTTGATGATATATGCATTTGTGTGGTCAATATATATCTGGTCGTATATTGTTTATGATTGTATATCTCTACACTTTGAAGGTATTATGCTGATTTGACTTTACAGGTACTCTTTGAATTGGGTAAGCAAGGAAGAAGCGGCAAAGATCTATCAGAGGGGAGAAGGAACAAGGAAGGAACCAAGCAAAAGATAGGTTGGTATTCTTTTCTCCTCTCCTATCTACTTCTCATAAAGGAAAATGAAAGTAACTTTTGTTTGTTTGTTTCTAAGATAGCTACCCATCTTAGTGGGACTAGCAGCTTTGCATGGACACTAGATTTCCCGATAACAGTTCCTCACTATGCTTAACACTATTATTTGTGATTGCATGTCTCTTGTTTTGTTTGTTTGAGTGGATTTTCTGATGAGTTGTGATTTAGATTAGTTCTTAAGTGTTTTATGCTTGGTTTGGATGAATGACAATACACCTTTATTTTGCATTGAAAGGAAAAATTAAGAAAATTAATTGTTCTTAGGTAGATCTTGCATCTTTGGTTTGTGTGTTTCCCTTGTAGTGACAATAGACATTTTTTATTTCTAGCTGCCACCATTGTCTGGCATCCTTGAAATTTCTTTGTTGCCTATCCTTTATTTCTATTTGCCCCTTTAGATATGTCGATCTTTAAATTTCATTAAAAAAATATCTTGTTTCTTTTAAGAACTTTTTCTTGCAAATTCATTGGTATTTTGGGTTGGATGTCGATTTCATAGATTAGATTTGTGATTCAAATATTTTTGTTGATTAAAAGACTTATTAAGCGAGTGTGAAGTCTCCATATTGTTGTTGTTGAAAGTATACGTCTCTTTTCCCTTTCCATACATTTTTTTTATCAAATTAAAACAATATGTCTATCATTATTGTTACAGCTAACTAGATTGGAAAACAGTCATTGACATCACATAATGTTTCACTTAGAAGCCATGAGTAACAATAGCCATAAAATCAAGTGCTAATAAAATTTACCTAAAACTTTTGTGGTTTTAGCAAACCAACACTACAATAATGTGTATGGCCTTGGATTAGGATTGGAGATCAAACTATCCAAGCTCATTTAACTCAAATGAGTTATCACTAAGGAGTAACTAAAATCCATTTTCATATATATTACTTGTCATGATGATCCTCTCATGTAGGGGTCAAGCATGTGGTTCCATTAGAAGCATGTTGAGTGATATTCCATCCATTTGTTTCTAATATTTGTTGCAAAAGAAACATGTATCAGGATATCCTAAGGGCATACCTCTGTGTGAAAAAACCCTTTTGGATGTTTCAAGATTAATTTCTCTACCCTTTAATGTTGTCCCAACACATGATTGTTCCCCCTACTCATTTAATTGTGAGGTGGTATGATAATGGAATTTCTTTAGGACAAATTACCTAAGTAACTTTTGGTAGGAAGTACTTTTGGTACTTGAGGTATAAGTTGAAACACCATATTAATGGGCCTACTGGATGACTTTTCATAGTATTTATAGAGTTAATTGTGCCAGTAAAGGTTGTTTTATGGTAGTTAGCACAATTATTTCTACTAACATCATTTATTGGACTTGGGCCATAATCATATGAAGTCTATCTTCTAAAGGCCTCTATATTCATTAGTTTTCTTATTGTGAATCTATATTCATTAGTTTTCTTATTGTGAAATTATAGCTTTACTAGGGGTTTGATCTTAAGTCTATGTCTAATTGGTCATGGGGGTGTCTCATTTCATTGTTAAACAAGTTTATTTGTTGTTGCTAAACAAAATATCCATCAATTTTGAATACTTTAGTACCTTCCTCTAGAAGAGGATGGCCCATTGCAAAAATGTAGGATAAATCCTTCATTATAGGATTTAGCCATAGAAGATCCTAGGAGGATATTTTTCAAAGGAACCAGTTGTTCTTGAAGTTGCGATGAAAGTCAATCAGTCATTGCTAATCCTCCTTTGATCCATCCTATTGACCCTGTAATCCTTAGGGTGAGTGGAAACTTTCGTTGTCGTTTTTCACTCTTTTAGTTATTCTTGTTAGATGGCTCATGAGGAGCAATGTCGGGCTAATTTATGGACATACATTAGGACATGATAATTTAATCAATGTGGGTGTTTGTAAAGATTGAAGCACATGTCTATCGATGGAAAACTAGACTTAGACTTGTTTCCACTTTAAGAAATGGAAAATGATTAGTTGTCTTAGAGCTAAGCTACTTATGTTAATTAGTAGGAAATTATAAAATCTAGAATTCTAAATTGGAAAAATCAAGAAAGCATGATAGAGGACTAATCTAATAACTTAATCATGTAAAAGAAACTAATCACTTCTCTTGAAGATAAAAGAACTTTTCTTGAAAAGTAAACTAACACTTCTTGAAAAGTAAAGGATGCTTGAGTAAACTAGTTTGGTAGAATTGCATGTGTTAGAACATTTTTCATAGAATAACACTCCTAATCTTTTACATAACCCAACAATAAGCTTGTTTTTCAAGACATCCGCTAATCTATGAAAGCAAGATAAAAAAATGTTTGAATAAGTCTAGTTTAATACTTCCATGCATTAAAACCTTTTCTCATGGATAAATATTCCTAATCTTTTAAATAACCTAGCTATAACATTTTTCTCAAAACATATTTAATGTATGAAAATAAAATAAACCAGACTAATTATAACATTTTTCTCCATCCATATTTAATCTATAAAAATGAAATCTATAATACTTTAAAACAACACTAATTGACACTAATTGATAAGCTATACATACACTAAGGTATTTTCTCATAGGTCAATATTCCCAATGTTTCACATAACTCGATAATAAATATGTCGTCAACGTTAGCTATACTATCATAAAAAGATTCCATTTTATTATAGAAAATATCAAAACTAAAATAATAAAAATGATAATATACATAACAAACTTAAACAATTAAAAACATGAATTAAAATTATAACATGTCAGCTTGAATCTCATAAAATTAAAAATATGAATTAGATAACTCAAATCTCATGAAAGTAATAATATTTGAATAGGTATGGATAAACATATGAACATATATAACGAGGTACAATAAGTGAAACCAGTGAACAAGTTGAGATTGTGGGGCCCACACTAGCTTGCACGCTCTCCAGTGTCTTGTCATCGCTGTAAAATATCTATCAGTTGTCCTCCGAGAGGGCCGTGGTAGTTTTCAGGGTAAGTTGCTGCTGCATGTGCTATGTTATGAAGTGGCTATTCTTCGCCCTGGGGGTCAATCCGACAGTCTTCGAACAGGACGAAGAGCACGGTAGCAAGGAGATCGAGAAGGCTCTGGGGCAGAAATCCGAATGGCCTCTCATATAAACCCCTGTCTCTTTCTATGGAAGGAGGTTGGAGAAGTGTGGTTATGAGTATTTTTACTTTATTAGAGTGGGAAAATTTATCATAATTTACTTGTCAAATCAGCAGTGAGGACAGCCATTTTTAACTGCTAACCCAGAATGAAAACTTTCACTCCTGCCAGATGCCTCTGTGTCATGGGCAGTTAACCTGTTCCCTGACCTCCTAATAAGATCCTCTCTTAGCCAGGAGAAGCAGCTTTAAGGCATACTCCAGGACCACTATGAACACATTTTTTTTATCATTATATGTAAATAAAAGTTACCCTATATAACCTGTTTTTTGACTTCAGAGAAAGACGAGCTCTTAGCTAAGGAGAAGCAGCTTGAAGACATACTCTAGGCCCACTATGAACACATTTTTACTATCATTATATATAAATAAAAGTAACCATGTATAACCTATTCCATGACCTCCGAGTAGCTCTTAGCCAAGGAGAAGCAGCTTTAAGGCATATTACAGGCCCACTATGAACACATTTTTCTTATCATTATATGTAAATAAAAGTAACCCTGTATAACCTGTTTTTGGACCTCCTAGTAAGACGAGCTCTTAGCCAAGGAGAAGCAGCTTTAAGGCATACTCCAGGCCCACTATGAACACATTTTTCTTATCATTATATGTAAATAAAAGTAACTCTGTATAACCTATTTCTGACCTCCGAATAAGACGAGCTCTTAGCCAAGGAGAAGCAACTTTAATGCCATTGTGATCCTATTTTTCTTATCATTATATGTAAATAAAAGTAACCTTGTATAACCTGTTTTTTGACCTCCTCTTAAGACGAGCTCTTAGCCAGGGAAAAGCAGCTTTAAGGCATACTCTAGGCCCACTACTAACACATTTTTTATCATTATATATAAATAAAAGTAACCCTGTATAACATGTTTCCTGACCTCCTAGTAAGATGAGCTTTTAGCTAAAGAGAAACAACTTTAAGGCATACTCTAGAGCCACTATAAACACATTTTTCTTATCATTATATGTAAATAAAAGTAACCCTATATAACCTGTTTCTCACCTCCTAGTAAGCCTAGCTCTTTGTCAAAGAGAAGCAGCGTTTAAGCATACTCTAGGCCCACTATAAACACATTTTTCTTATCATTATATGTAAATAAAAATAACCCTGTATATTTTTCTTCCTATACTGCAGTTGCAAAATGATTTTTAGTAAAATTCTAAATTAATTTTTTTAAATATATTTTTAGTATATAAATGAATTTGGCCCCTTAAAAACCCTTATGACATTTAATTTCTACAGATTACATCACTTAAATTTAAACTTCCAAAAATTCCATACCACAAAAACAAGAGTTTATAACAATTACACTACATCATTTTTTAATGTCCAAGAAGAGCGTAAACAAGACATTTTTCTCTTCATTCATCCCTGTGGGATAATTAAATTACAAACGGCAATTTCTTTCCGTGTTTGTCATAGGCTGCAGTAACAACTGATATTTGTTCACAATGGTTATATGTAATGCTTTTATTCTAGAGAAACGAACACGGTACAGAGTGTCCTTGTTTATTTTCCGTGGAGCCCACTATCTTGATGTAGTTGCTTTTAGAAGTTTTGTCGGTATTTTTCAAGATGTTGAGTGGATTTGTAGGACAGTAAACATTTGTACATTTGTTTGGCATGATGTTAACAACATGGCACACTGGTCTTGTCATAACAAGACATGCAAGTAACATAAAATATAACAGAATAGAATATAGGGGAACCTGATTCTAATTATACGTTTAATAGAGTGGTATTTGTGCTTGTATATTTAGGGTTTGACTATCGCCAGTTTTATGTAATAATAGGGTTTATGCAATAATAGGTTGTTTGCTTTTGAGCGTTGCTGTAAAATAAAAGCATGCAGCCAGCAATACCCAATATATCATGTGTACTGGTGCGTCTGATTATTGAAATGGGTGTCCTCAGCAGCGCAATGGTTTTTCCCATGGAAAAAATTTACAAGATTTAGAGCTGAATTTTACCTCAGAATACGTAGTTATACTTTCAGGCTTAAAGGATAAAGAAATAATTAAACATATCATAAAACGAGCATATAATATTATAATCGGTTATTCTAACTGTGAAGAGACTTGTCATTTTAATTTAATCGATTTTTCTTTTGCGAAATTTGGCAAACTGATCGTGAAGTTCAATGATTTAATCTACAGAATGCCCTAAACCCATAAATGAATACATAAAAGAAAAGCATTAAATGCTTCACTAACAATACGCTGATGCTTCATTCACGTAGCCAAAGCATCAAATGCTTCACTAACAATACGCTGATGTCAATCCTCCGATGCCTCATTCACGTAGCCCATTTACCCGGTTTATAGGTGAGCCTTGCGCACTTGTAACAACATTAAAATTCAATACAAAGTGATGCAGTTTTTCAATCTGTCATTGAATAAAGTCTGTTTGTCTTCATTGTCGCAGGTCCTCCTTGGTAACCCTCTCATTTTCCTTTCACGTGCATTTGCTTCTTTTATTTTATTTTTATTAATTTTTTAAAACCAAGGTTTACAATTTCTTTTTATATTTGAAGAAATCCAGTTTAGGTTACTTATTTCTTACATAATCTTATTTTAGATTAAACCACAGACTTTTCGGACCAAACCTCGGATCATAATTTTTTAATTTTTTAAAACCAGGTATCACATTTTTTTAATATGTGAAAAAATCTAATTTAAAATAATTATTTCTTACATAATCTTATTTTAAATTAATTACAAACTTGTGGAACCAAACCTCCCACCATAATTATCAACTCTACTACACAATCTTATTTTTATTATAGATAAGTACTATACTTGTAAAACCAAACCCCACACATAACCATTAAAGCACCTCCTCAAACTATAAAAAAACACCCACATCTTAGCATCATCTTAACATCAATCCTGGCAAAATAATATTAAATGTACAAAAGTGTCCGCTACTCTGTACAGTCGAAAGCAATCACATATGCAATGTACAAACATTAATTATATTGCACAGTGAAAAGAAATCGTGTGACCAATTTTGAACAGTAAAAACAGGCTTATTCCTAACTTTACTGTTTTTCAACCAGCAAATCGCCATTTCCTTGTTTCCCTCCGCCCACACTGGCCAAGATCGTTTTCGAGGATAATCAGCCCATCGTCAAAAGCATTAAGGGCAGTCTATAAGGTCAGATGTGACTATTAACGGTTTTGTTAACAGCTTCGTCATGAGTTATTTTATTAATACTTTTTGATCCGGAAAAATCAGTATAATCATTTATATTGCTTTTCCTCGAGGTTTATAAGATTTTTAAAATGTCATTATGTATTAATAAAATTATACTATATATTAATACTAACATCAAGATAAACAAGGATGGCAAGCAGCCGGGAGTCCCTGCCGGGAGTTTTAATTTACGAGATCTCGTTTGAATAACGAATGATTCTTTTAAACATGATTTTGGGAGAAACACTCGCTGATGAAATTGACTCAAGCATGGATCCTAATCCATGGGGTAGGAGTTAAAGGCACTAGAAATGGAGGTTTCTTTGAGTTGGATGTATTTTTTCTGCTGAACAAGAACTGCAATTACACAGAGAGTTACAATAGTTTATTGGCCCACCAATTAACTCTTACGGACTCTTCAATCAAAACCATATTTCAACATGCATGATAATATAATAAAAAAAAGGCAAATGTAAATGACATTTGCACAGAAGTTGTGACATGTGTTGGCATTGCCATTCACTATTTTCTATTTTCCATGTAATTTTTACAAGTTAGAAACCTGGTGGCATCCTCAAGAGCTAGCATTTGTGAGTGGCAATAGACTCTAATTCCCATGATTAAATCAAACTGTCAAACCATTTGCATATTCCCAGACCTACCTCGCATTTTTATGTGGCAGACAACTTTAATTCCCATGACAGAATCAAACTGCCAAACCATTTGCATATTGATTTGGTTTTTTTCTTGATTTCTAGAGGTGCTCAGACTGCATTTTAGCCATAGAGATTTCCTGTGATTGCATTTTGGCCATGCAAAATGAGGAGTATAAGCTTAACTATGATTGCTTGGGTGTTGGGTAGACAACTAGCAGCTGAAAGATGACAACCAATAGACTAGGAAGGAAACCACACCTAGCTAGAACCTGGCTTTCTCGATGAACCCTTGATCTCGCTAGGGGTTGATGTGAAACTAGGGTTGTTGGTGGGTGAGTAAGTTTCGTGCACTAGGGGTCTCGTTTCAGAGTGAAGTGGAGAGTGGCATTGAAGTGTGAGATATGGACAATTTATTCAACAGGGGAGAGTTATTTACAAAACTCATGTGCATTTTGGACACGAAAGTCTCAATGCTTCAAAATTAGGGCATTGGTTAAGTGAAGATGCAATTGAAACATTTTGGTCCTTATGAGGCTACTTGGGAGTCCCTAGGAGCTAGACGACGATGCGGAAGGATTGGTTCTTGAAAGCGTACATAATACTGGGGTTGGCTGTTGCTTGTTAAGCACAAAGCAAGAATGCATATTGAAGAGTAATGCAGACTCACTGTACTGTAATGTGTTAATAGGGAATGGTGGGCATGCATGCTAATGGGTAATGTTAATGTTAGAATGTTAGTTGAAACTGGCTTCCCCCTGCTTATGGTGGTTGTTATGGGTAAACTAAAACTGGTACCTTTGTATTTGCTATCTATGGAAGAGGGCATCTAGGAAGACATGAGCATTCTGAGATAAGCATCCTCTTGAGGGGCCTGTAGGTCAGGAGCGCTAGAAATTTCTAGAATTTCTATCTGCATTCCAGAGTTTGGATCACATGTAAGGTCTTGGATTTTGGCCCACTATAAGTGGTTTACTTTTGAGGTTTGGATCTGTCCCAAATTTCTCTCTAATACTTTACCATTTGGGAGTGAGTACCTTTATCCGTCGAAGGATATTGGATTGAGTAAATAAGGATTGTATACTTTTGAGGTTTGGATCTGTCCCAAATTTCTCTCTAATACTTTACCATTTGGGAGTGAGTACCTTTATCCGTTGAAGGATATTGGATTGAGTAAATAAGGGTTGTATGAGTTGGTTGGTGGTCTCAATCTCAGGCATCTAGATGTTCCATACCTGTGCATCTGATTTGATTTATAAAATTCCCAAGTTATCGTCTCAATCTCACGCGAGATGTTCGATACCCGTGCATCTGGTTTGATTATAAAATTCCCAAGATGTCCCTCACTTACTAGATGCACCTTGGATGCTCAGTTGGTTGAGCGATGTTTTGTGCTGCTTCTTGGGGTTGCGTTTGTTGCTTTCCTCCCGGTTTAGGGATGGTGCTAGGGTAGGGAAAAAGAAATGCTGTAATAAAACTCCATACCACGGAGATAATTTCTGTAAGTGACGTACAAGTTGCATAGACTGTAAAATGGATGAATACACTAGTGAAAAGCGCTGCAAGACTGTGCCTACTCATGTGGAGCCAGAAAACACGGTGACTTATGTGAAAGCCTGAGGTAGAGAAGAATGTCTGTGGAACACTACAAATAATATGAGAGATGGTGGCCAATAATAATCTATCTAGAGTAGGCATGCATATGTCCCGAAGCTTACAAAAGAATAAAGAGGAGCCAAGACAGAAAGCCAGTCCTCTTTCGACCTACAGTTGCATGTGGATTAAAGATCCTTTAAATGATACACTGCATGAGTACATATATTTTGATAGTTGTTTTAGGGACAATATCCTCATATCATAAATAGCATTTTATATAGCATTGTGAACTTACAACATCATTATGCCAACTAGTAAGAGTCTAGCCCTGCAAATAGCCCTGTAAATAATGCCAACTGGGAATATTCTAGCCCTGCAAATAACGATAGAGATATGCATTACCATCATTTAGAAATGCTTAAAGATTAGATCATGATGGAGGTAAAATTCTTATTCCTTTTTGCAAATTTAAGTTATAACTTTATTTTTTCTGAACACGTAAAATGCCTATACGTTTATGCAAATTTAAATTATAGGTTTGATCTGTAGCTATGATTGAGGCCACATTTCTCCTATTTGTTCCATTGTGAAAGAATCAAAGCAAAAACATAGTCATTGGAATTGTTTTCTAGTAATGAATTTCATTTACTTATCCTTCCAGGTCTTCAATTTTATAAGATCCATTCTTGAAGTCCTTAATAACTAGAAAGGGTCTAATCAAATTAGGCTAAAAATTCCCTATATTCTCCCCTATATTCTCTACATTGTTTAAATTATTAAGTAATACCAAATCCCAAACATGCTTATTGTGGGCGGTGGCCATTCTCCTTTTGTACATTTTTGCATATTCAAATGGTTTCAACCTTTTCCTCCAATGTATAAAACTAAGCAAGTCAGCCCAAAGTTGTGCAGAAAATAAGAGGCTATGAGAGTAGAAATTACCATAACAGAGGAAAAAAAAGCCAACAGAAATTACCAAAATAGAAAGTTGGGTTAGTCCTCTACTTTTAAAGGGGCTTTACTTCTGGAGTTACATGGCGAGGTATTGAATCTCCTCCCACACGAGAAGTTAGAAAAGGGGAGTCATCGTCTAAGCCCAATAGTTATCAATGACTAATAGAGAATCTAATTCAATGAGATTTTTGAGTTATACATACACGCGATTTAACGAAGGTAATAGCTTATACCCATATATTTGCTTAATGGCTTCTATGAAATGATGATTTCTTTTTTGGAACCGATGGATGCTCCTAAAGATGAGCCCGCCCAAGATCATTTTGATGGTTTCTGAACACATGGGGAAGGATCAAACTGGTCTGATGCTTCTTGCTTGATGAATGCTTCACCCCAACCAGAGATGTCTAGCCTTATACATACATGAGGCCTTCCGACTCCGCTACTAAGCTACCGAGACTAGATGGATCATCTATGGGATGACCTTCAAATTTGGGAATATATAAAGGTAACTTAATTGGCAATACTGACCTGCCCAAGCTGTGAGGAATGCAAATTTGTGACATATCGTCGACTTGACTGCTCATGATATTTCTCTGCAACCGGGTGTTACCTAAACTTCTTATCCTCGCTAACCATAAGTGAGGGGAAGGCTTGAATCGCCGAGAACATAAACTTATTTCGCAGTCTGATTAATCTTCAGGCTTGTGGCTATGGATCTCTGGATTAATCTTCAACAATAGTTCTATTGCTTGCCTCAAATAACTATTAAAATTAGCTCCGTGTACAAGTATCTTTCAAAAGGGTGATTAATCCCTAATCCCTTAGAAAGTGATATGAAGTTTGCCACGATGTGCGCTGGAGTGGTCACTTGCGTTGGTGTGGTAATGCCTAATAATTCAATATGTATTATACTGGCTTACTCGCTTTCGATATCTATTACACTGGAGAAGAAAAACATAAACATTAAATGTTTCCTAAGTAATGTTAATTACATCCTAGAATTAAATTGCCATTCGACTAAAATTTGAAAGGATTATCATAAATTTATCTAAAATCATATTCTTTTCTCGCAATAAGAGGTCAAAATAAAAACTTTGCATAAAAATTTGTTTGGTGAAATATTTATGGTGAAACATTGGTTAAAAGGTCTATGTACTGATTAGTTAAAACAATTTAATGTTGGGAAAATGCCCATTGAACGCAATAGTCCCTGCACTGCCGAAGGCAGGGAATAATAATAGGAAGGCATGGAATAATAATAGGGATGATATGAAATTTTAAAAAAATATATTTAACTTCGAGTTTAATTTATAAGGAGCTAAATGTATTTTTTTGAATTGAATTTAAATTGATGCAAAAACAAATTAACTTCTAAACCATTCAAATTATAGGAATTTAGGTGTCATAAGAAAATAGATACAATAAAATAAAGATAGAAGAAGAGGTGGTCAAGAGTAATTTGAAAGATTAAAATTATAACGTAAGAAGAAAACTAATATTGTAAAAATAATAATCGATTTTTATTAGTTTTATAGTGAAAATTAAGAGGACAATTCCCAACATAACGTGAAAGAATGTAATTTTTGTGACATTAAAAATATTGAAAATAAAAAACTTTCTTTCTACTAACTATCACAATTTCAAAATATTTGTTACAATACAAAATTTTCTAGCCAAATCATTAAAAATATAATAATCTTGAAACACTTTTTACAATGTGTTTTGAACACAAAAATAAAATGTTCGAAAAATATAAAACTTAGGTTTGACATAGTGTTGTCATTGATAACAACCAATCTCACTAATGTGAAAGGGTAAGCCAAATGAAACAGTAGTGTCATTGATTTAAGTGGATATAAGGAAGCAGCATGATAGTCCAATGTCTTAAGAAGCTCACATCAAATGATGTCAAAATGGCTCGAAGTGTATTGACTTTATGTTAAAGTATTATGCTCAAATGAATCTACAAATGATACGGTTAAATGGTCCTTTCCAATACCATTCGAACAATGTATCACAGTTGGTCAAATTCTTCACAAATGAGAAGATGTCATTTTGAAGTTGGCAGTGGAAATAAGGGCAAAAACACCAAATTTGTGAATGAAAACACCAAATTGTTAAATATCATGTATCTTTGTATAAGAGCCATCACTTTGGTGGAAATTAATTGTGGTTAGTGTGTGAACATGTAGTCTCGTTAACCAATTTATTGTTCGAGAATCTCTGGGTCGATTTTGCCATTGAAAACACATGAATCGTGGATGGAATGATAAGGTGTATGAAGCTTAATGAAAGTCATTTTCCCCACATCCTCCAATGCAGTAGTGACACATGGTAGTTTTCATTCCATCCTTGTGTTTCGATGTAACACACACCCTGTCACCGCAGATGATAGTGAAAAGGCACTCATGGCGTGGATGTTGAGGTGGCCATAAATATTGGAAAATGGTTGAACAAGTTACACATGGAACCTCGTAGCAATATAAAGGATGATGATGTAGGAACCATGACATAGTAGGAAATAATGGTGTGACAACCCAACATGACGCCATGTGGCATGTTGAATTGACAGTTTTGGTCAATTAATAGGGGTGAATCTTGGTGACACATAGCACCACTCAGAGAGTGATGTGAAAGTTGTGACGTTATGATTAAATCAACATGCGGGTGACTACTAACCCCTAGGTCTACGTCACGTGCCATTGTTCCATGAAAGCTTTCGAAGGTCGACCCTATACCTCAAGTAAGCCCCAAAAACTACATAAACATGCGAGCATATGGGTGAGGTGATAAGAAAATAAAAAATAGAACGAGTCATGAGCACAAGCCCCACTTCTATGGTATTTTGAAGGTGGTTTAATTTTGGCTTCTCCGTGGTCCCAAGTTTGAGACCTTATGGGGTGTGTTCCTTTTTTGTGAAGGTTGATTGACAATGGTTTGATTGGCACAAATGCATATGACTTGGCTACTCCATGTGGTTTGATTCAAACAAATGTTTTTTGACACCCTCTGATGTGTATGACTTAGCTCAAAATGATAGGTGTACATATGACTTGGCTTTGCCTATGGTTTCGTCGATGATTATGACCTGGCACTCTCCATGTGGTCTCATTAGCACAAACATGTATATGATGTGGAACTTCTCATTTCGTTTGATTGAAAAAGACAAATGACTTATATTGTCCGTTTGATTTGATTGGCGCAAACGTATGACTCAGAATCTCTATATGATTGGATTGGTGTAGACGTATGACTTGGCTTATCCGTTTGGTTTATTTGGCATAGTCATATGACTTTGCTCATTTTTTTGGTTTAATTGGCACATATGCATGACTTGGCTCATTTGTTTGGTTTAATTGGCACATACACATGACTTGGCTCATTTGTTTGGTTTAATTGGTACATACGCATGACTTGGCTCTATATTTGATTAACCAAAACGTATGACTTGGTTGTCCATTTGATTGGTGCAAACATATGACTTGGCTCTTCATTTGATTGGTGCAGATAGATATATGACTTGGCTTGTCTGTATGGTTTGATTGGCACAAACATATCAACGACCCTCCATTTAGTTTGGCGCAAATGCATATGACTTGGCTCGCATTTATGGGTGGATTAGCACAGATCTATAACCCAGTGATGGATATAACTTGGCAAAGAATATGACCTAGATCCTCTTTATTGGCATATGAATATGACCTAGATGGCAAGATAAGCATGATTGGTTCATGACATGGATTTTTATAGTATGTAATAACATTAATATTCGTTAAGGCATTTGAACGAATATTGTGGTAGCATAGTCAGTGAAGAGTCTTGTGACACCCCAAGAGGTCAAGGGCTTGAGTTCAAATGGGTAGGCTACATTTTTCTAGTTTTTCCCACTATAGTGCATTTTGAAGAATAGTTAGGCAAACCAGAGTTGTGCATTTTGTAAAATGAACACCATAAAAGTGTAATTTGTAGGCAATATACTAGAAAGGTGGAATTTGTAGAACAATTAAATTATTTATAATGTTTTTTGTGGGTTAATTTGAAGGCAAATTGAATTGTGAAAAAAATATTATGTTTGGAATTCTTTTGTAATTTGAAAGAGGGGAGTTGCAAATCATTCTTTGGAATAAGGGGTTATGATTATTGTTAATATGAAATTATGAACAAGTTCTTAAGATGGTGAAGATATAGAAGATTGAAGATTAAAAGATAGGTTCATTTTGTTACGATTTAATATTGTGGATCCAGTTTGAAATATTGTGAAAGATGGTCCATCATAGTTTGAAGAAGGTGGTTGGTGCCTCCATCAAGGTTCTTGCCTCAATTAGTTTGAAGCCTCGTATACTTTGATCCTTGCATATCATCAAGGTTTGTGCGTCAATTAAGTTGTAGCCTTTTTCAAGTGGGTGCTTGCACATTTCATGGATTGGTGCCTCCAATAGGTTGGTGTGTGTAAATTTATTTTTGGGGCTTGGTGCCTTCAAATCTACATATTCAAAACTGAAGAAGATAAAAATAATTTGTATTTTTCCCAAGCAAGGATTTCCACATTCATCTCTTGTTCTCTTATGATGTTGTGGTTATGTTATATAGTGCTACATGATTATGTATGCAGTTTTGATTGATTAGAAAATTGTCTAAATTGATGAAAATTGGTCATTATACTCATTCATTCGCCCCCCCCCCTCTTAGTTTAATTCTTATTCTAACAATTGGTCTTAGATAGGGTTCCTTCAGGAATCAATAGAAGGTTGATCACAAGGAAGATGGCCTCTATCAAATCACGAAGCAAGCCCCCTTAGTTTGATTGAACAAATAGGTTATATTGTTAGGATATTATTACCTATCAAGTAATGATATATTAATAATAATAGGGGATCCCCTAATATATATTATAATAATATATTAATGATATATAACTATATACCCTAGGAGGATAACCCTATCTGTGAGTAACCCTTATTACCATAGATAACTATTATCCCTATTATCTATCATATTATTATATTATCCTTACTATATATATTATTACACTGGTTTAAGTTGGTTATTATAAGGTATCACAACATTATCTTCAAGTGAAAAAGTATATGTATTAAGAATGTAATTATTTGGTCCATGCATGTTACGTTTTCATTACTAGTTAATAGGGTTATATATGTGTGTGTGTGTGTGTGTGTGTGTGTGTGTGTGTGTGGCACCAAAGGATAAACAAAGATATTAAAATATATCATGAGGGTAAAATACAAATGGATCAAGCTGGTTTTACTTGCAAAAGTTTTCATTTCTCTTCCTTTAGTAAAAGTGTGTTCAATCATTCCTTCCCTGTAGAATAAGTGTAGCTCATCATGGGTTTCCTAGTCAAAAGCTAACATATATGCCAAAAACATTGTGCATAATTTATGTTCACTTAGATCATATTCCACATAACTTTATTTTATCTCCTTATTGTTAGAAAATTATATATTATAGAGCAATGTAACACATAAAATATTGCAAAAACACAAACATATAAAATGCATAAAACAAGAGAGAGACACATATATACATGGTTCACCCAATTTGGACTACATCCATGGAAAAATAGCCATCCCTTCCTTTTATATTATCTAGCAAAATGAAGAGATACAATCCACAACCGATCCACTATAATTTTGCCCTCACTCTCACAAAGTCTCCTCTCTCTTTCTCACTCAAGATACGCATATATTCAGCTGTAAAACAATTCCCTCATATATAGTAAGGGGTTGTCTTCTAGGGAAAGAAACCCTAAATTAAAGACAACTTCTATCGTCTGATCATTCACCTAATGAATGACCTAGTTTGACTACAAAGTTACAATATTTTACATGGAAATTTTAAATATTATTTTAGCCTTGGGGTTGTTGGCCCCGAACCCTCACCAGGAGGAGGGGAGCTCATAAAAATCATCATTTCCCCCATGGCAGCAAACAAATGGGTGGTGTTTCCTCCCCATTACGAACTGGTGTCTAATGAGGTGATACCTCTGAATAAAGAAGATAATAAGGCTCCACACCTAACATTTATGGATATATAAGAGTAGAGACAAACCTAAGAGGGAAGAGTATGCAATCAATCAACCTTATGCTACTAGAACTTGAGTAAGAGTTCTTAGTTATAATTTCTTTCTCTTACTATGTGATTGGAGTTAAGTATGATCATATCTTAGGTAAGAGACATCTTCATTATCTTTATACAATACAATTCCAAACCACGCTTATCTTTTTCTCTCCTTTTCTCCTATGCTTGTGAATATTTCTAAAGACAATCATGACCAAATATGAATTTCCTTAGGGGCAACATGTTCTCCTGGAGAAGTAGCTACATAAAAAGCATTGCTATAAGAACATTGGGACATCTTTGCTTGGTCAAATTTCAAAATTTCATATATCAGTCCTACCATTGTTGAATGCCATATCGATACCTGGTCAAATGCCTATCTACTAAAAATGAAGTAGCAAACGCTACACCCATCCAAAGCCACAACTATTAAATACGAAATTGATAATATGCATAAATCGAATTTCATTTACCCCATCGCTTAAAGGTCTTGGGTTTTCAACCATGTACATGTCATGAAAAATTAGGGGACACTACAAGTATTTGCTAATTTTTAGGATTAGGTCTCATCATACTTCATAATGGAAAATTGAATTCAATTTGCCAAAGATTCTCATTTTCTATTGATATCTATACTCAGGATACTCATGAGGTGCACCTTGATATTTTTACGTTATCTTTACATATTCATGATTTATCGGTTGTATATAAGCAATACTCTCATGAAGGGTCTTGGTTCCAAGCTTGTCAGTCACTTTACACTCAACATGGAAACTTGCCCCCCATGATAACAAATAAAATTTCAAGGTATAATGTCTCACTAGCATGATAGACTTCACCTAGAAGTAATGCATGACTTTATATCAATCCTCTTGAATTAGTCATAGTTCCACCCTTATTTCCGAGTGTGTTTATCATCACCTTATATGCATATATGGTAAACACATGCAATGGTTGATAGTTCCTTCGTGTACATGGATTGCTCCTTTAAATAGTTCCCATTTTCATTACTGACATCCATAGCCATCTTTATGTTGCCTAGTATCCAACCATTTGCATGACTTGAAATATGACCTCATTCCAATTCTCAAATCATGGCTTCCTACCCTCTACCAGGAACACACTTGTTTTATTATTATGAACCTACCATCATATTCTACATTTGGCCCTCTACACCCCCATACAATAGTAGACCATTTGCATGATGACCTCCATTCAACTTACCACCCAAACCAAACAAAAAGGCCCCCACTCTTTGTAGTTCACCCCCTATATCACCATGCATGTTACCACACACTTGGGGTCCCCATCTACATGTTTGTACATAACAAAGAATTTTTTAATTCTTCTGGCTATTCTACAAAGATTTTTTGTGGAAGAAATATTCTCACCAATCCTTTCATGTCCACTACCTAGTGGCACTCCATAGTCACCATTGGTTGTAGCTGACTCTAGATATTCTATTGGCCCAATACTTACCCCATGACATGTCCAGACATCACTTCATACTGAAACATCATGTTGTTGCCAATCCATTTCACTAGTCATGACAACCATCTATCCCCCCTTCTTTGGACATCTTCCTGACTTTAGGGGCATACTATCCTTCAACTTATTTTAAATACCACCACTTGCAAAAAAATGCTCCAACCCTAGGAAGTTCATAATTTCCATATGTCATCTTAACCTCACTTGATATTCCTTTGTCTCCATTACATGATATTATAGCTATATTAAAGCTCAAGAATTTTTCCTAGAGAGCCCTTAGTTCTAAACAAATGTACATCCCTTATTGTTGACATCAACTTGTACTTTCTAGGATTAAAACAATAATTTGGTATTCGTCTCCTTATAGGTTGACCCTAGGTGGACCAATGGGAAACATCATGGCCCTTTCATTTCATCAGCCATTCTGATGCTCGAATCCAACTTAGTTTTCACATCAAAAGTTAGTAATACTTTTTTCATAGTTTCATCTCTTTCATCTAGTCAAGTACCCACGTGCCAAGAAATAAATCTCTTCAATGGTTTTGTTTAACTCATGCATGGGAATACTCATAGTAGAATTTTTACTCAGAGATGCGCCTAAGGGTGAGGCAATCATCTTCTTCAACCAACAACAAATCAACTACACCAATGTCTTTGATAGGATCAATCATATGTATCTATAACATGTTAAATTAAAAATCATTATCATGAGCATGGGACATGCCTACCTCATATAAAGATATTTTGTATAGATATTCCTCTATCAACATTGGACTATATTTCCGCTTTCAAAGGACCCCTCAATCTTCTCCACACAAGATAGATACACTCTCTCTAGAACTTATATTGACTCATCGTTAGGAGTAGAAAATGTGATTTATTTCAGTTATACATTTCCTCCTAACCTCATACATCAAGGGGAAACTATTATCATATAAAAATCATACATTCATTTCTACACATTAGCCTACTCGAAAACAAGAAATATTGTGTATATGCATAACATTTAGCACCAAAAATATCATGGAAAAATCAAGAGCTAAAATGCCCCTAAGGTTCATCGGAAAAATTAAATCATTCAAGGGTTCCAATATTATATTTCTCGAATTTTTGTGGGTTTCCTTTCGATAGTTGTGCGGATCCACCAAAACACCAAATCAACATCCCATTTAACATGTCAAAATTTATAGCTTTCTTATCTGACAATTCTGACTTAGCCATTGATTCTCTGGCCAATCCTAGCACTCATAAGTGAATTGTATCCTCCACCCACCAATTTCATTAAATGTGTTGGAAGGAGCCAAAGGGTGGAGCTAAGCCTATAAATATTAGGCAGATTGGTGCCTGTCATACAGGATTTACTATTGCAGACAAAAGTATCTCCCCTAGGTCGATGACTAACCTAGAACAATAGAGAGACAATGAACACAATTCTTTGCCTTAAACTAAATAGATGATGGAGTGAGGCATACCCTTCGCACACTTTGATCTTCTTTAGCTTTGAAGTTCCAATCCGAGCTTCGATTGCCAAAATTAGAACCTATACAATCAGATAACACAAGCCAAGAAACTACGAGATCTATCTTGTATCAATCAACTTCCATGTGGCGCTCTACCTCTAATAGGATCTCTGTTATGTCTTGATCTCATAGCGCATTTCATCCTACCACAACAACCTGGATTGGTCTCTCTGCTTCCTCCTATGCTTGTCTCTCTGTGCGACGGATATATGTAGCACCTACTGATCCAATGTCTACATGAGAAGATCAAATAGTATAGTCTCGAGAACATCAAAAAACAGAAGAAAAAAAAATCATAAAACTTTAAAAGACTTAATTGCCCAAGCATCTTACCTCAAGCATTCCATTGATCACCATCAGGCATCATGAGCTTGGGATCGTCACAACAATCCATCCCTAGATGAGGATAATCATCAATGATGACAAACTTCCTACGCAACCACGCAAAGAGGCTGGTGAAAATTATATCGTTTATGGGCCTACATGTCAGCTCATATGGTCTATCCACCTCCTCATCCGTGGGGTCCTTGGAGCAATGGGTTCAAGTAAAATATGTTGAGGCTGAAGCAGTGGCACCTACTGTAGAGAAAAAGAGACCACAGTCTCTCCATAGATGAATTTTTTCAACTTCCCCTCCTTTTCTTTAATAAGTTGTTCCTTCAAATTCACCAACACACCCTCGCTCTAGTTGAATAATGTCGGCTCTAGATACTCTATCACATCCTACATGTATGATTCGCTTGCTGCATGCAATGTTGAGTGGCCTGCCAATCTTGCAATAATGAAAAACATCGTTCTCAAAGGTAATTCGATTACATTCTTTATGCTAATCTTCCCATCCCTAGTAGGAAGGTCTCGAGGTCTACAATAGGTAGCGATATAATATTTCACCATCTCGCTACCACTTCTTCTACCTAGACAAACGGCGGGGACACCTCAATTTGATAATCCTGTCATAAAGTAAATATCCTCTACCTGTATCTTGAGTATATTCTCCCCAAACCTCAACACATGTGCTTGAATATGCCATGAACAAATAAGGTAATTTAACAACTACATTTGTTGTCTCATACCAAGTAGGCAGAATAATTTTAATAACCATAATTTTTGAGCAACTGGAAGGTAGAAGGGTCATTTAATGTATTTAAATCTTGTTCCTCATGTTCGCTTTCTCATCAGATGAATGCCATTTTGTACTGATGGGTACCTGAAACGTCAACAATGGATTCATTAGGATCTCTCCCATCCAAAAAAACTTGACAAAATTTGAGGAAAAACTGAGGAACAATTAGGAAAATGCGGCCAATGCAACCTAGCACTGTCTACCAGAGAATTGCACCTCTACCTGCAGTTTTCCCCTACCTAGGTGAAACATATATTTCAACACTAGGGGGGTGCATTGGTCCCGGGGCATTTTTTATGAGACCTAGGGGCCTCAAAACCAAAAAATGTTTGCATAGAATAACTAAAATTGACCATAGAAAGATAGAGAAAGGTCTCAGTTCCTACCTAGAAGTGATGACACTTGGAATGGTTCCCTGGATTGGCCTTAATCAACTGCTGAAGATCAAGGAAAAAAGGGCTCCAAATTCTCACCGTTGAATGTAAAATGTGAAATAGTAAAAATGACAAATCATTTCGAATGTTTATGGTCTTTTTCTCATTATTTTATTCATTTTTAGTGTTTTGACCTGGATATGCTTCATTTTTACTATGAAAGAAATATGTTTAATCCTTCTTGTGGTGGTTATAGAAGGTCGACAACTGTTAGCATGTTTTCATTACATTTTGAACATGTTAATTTGACCACAGAGTATAATTTTATCTATTTTTTGAGCTTTGTAAACGTATGAAAAAGGAACCCCCCCGGAGTCCTTTTTCAACTCTTTTTAGATTCCCAAAGTATGAAAATATTGTCAATAACTTGTCTTTCTGAACTCGTGGATGTAAATGAAAAGATGTCTACTCAGTATAAGTTTAACCCTTTTCCAGACTGAGATAGACTAATTAAAAAAATGAATACCTTAGTGGAACATGGCTAAGAGTTTCTCTTGTGTATTGTTTTCTACCTTTTCAGACCTAAGGGACTACCTGTGAAAAGGGACATCTCAAATTTTCATTTCACCTCTTTTTCAAACTCTCTAAACATAAAAAAGGTATCGAGTGTTACCTTCACTAGACTCGTTAAAACATCAAACAGTGATAGAATTGTCGACTGTGATGAGGCCAAACGACTTCTTCTCAGGGTTCGTTAAATATAATTGAAGGGATTCATCCGAAGGATGAACTTACAAATCAAGCATATGTTATCCTCTGCTAACTTGTTAAAAAATAAAGAGGTACTCACCAATATGGTTGGGGAAATTGGGAAAATAAGAGGTTCCATTTTTCTAATGGCAGTGAGTCACTCTCGAACACGACACTCCTCGACTTCATCTTAGTGGATATTGGGTTTGGTAATCTTCTTTTATTTTGGTTATCATATCACTTTCATAGCCTCCATTTTGGTTTTGGGTCAATGCTTCCAACTCCATTCAGTATCACCAATATTTTTAAGAGAATTCCTTCAGTTGATCTCTGCTACAATACTCTTAAGCCTTCAATTCATGTGTGAATTTCCTGTTCCAGTTCCATGTGAGCATCATTTTGATCATTTTGTCTCAATCATTATACCTATTTCATGTTGTTGATGGGGGATACAACAAGGCCATCTTGCAATTGGTCGCTTCCTTTTGACATCAACACATTATCTATGATGTTTGCTTAGAAACACACCTTGGTACCTTGGTGTTTGTATACATCAATGACAAGTTTCCTTACTCTTGATGATAGGTTACATCAGTGGCCTTGGACTGAAAGATTTTGTGTGTTGTTCAAGATCAACTCATTCATTCACACCATACAGATTGTACTATAGTACCTTGAGATTCATTAACATCATCAATGGTTTCTCTTTCATTTGTTAATGACTTAAATTATTGGCCAGTAACTAGATGACGTCTACCATGTTTGACTCTAGCTCATTAAGTCACATGGTTGGAATAATACATTGGTTGGTCGTGTGAACAAGATAGAAGACCCAGGAACTATTTTCTGCCATTCGGACTGCGATTTCAAGATTATACAAGGATCACAATGTACGATGATCGTGATCATTTAGATATTCATCTAGTCATGGGTACACTAGTTGCATCTGTGGACGCATATTTTGATCATTATACATGTTATGATTATCTTATGATATGAGTATGGGTATGCCTCCCTCAGCAAACAAATGTGTGATGTTGTAAATGTATTGTAACAGATGAATCTCGCAAGTTGTCCTTGATCCCTACTTGTCACAAGGTAAAGCACTTATTTCATCAGTGAACATCTCTGACTTTGCGCTTTAGGGGTCATTCTGGTATAGGCCATTTTTTCACATCTAATCAGTAAGCCTCCCAATGGGATCAATCAACATCTTATTTCCCCATCTCACCATATTGCACAAAGATCTATGAATGTACCTTTCATTTCCCATAGTTTGACCCATAAACTGCTTCATCTGAGCTAGTTTGAGGACCAACACTCCCTGTAGGACTACGGAGGTGCATTCACCGATAGGTTTCTCTAGTGTGGCCTGTGTTGGTAACCAACAACTTTATCCCCTTTGCACTTGTGTTGGTTCTAGAAATATGAGAGCATGATCGGGATTCTAGAAGATCCCTCTTCTAGGAGTTTCCAGAAGTTGTTACAACTACTTACCCTAGATTAAACATTAAAATCCTATCCTTCCCTAGATTGGAGTTTTCACCACTTATTCTTTGATCTTATCCCTCCATCAAAGGTGGATCTCTTACCCTAAATTGGAAATTGGATAAGAACTCCCAACTTACCATACTTCTCTATATATTCCTAGCCTTCTATGTGGTTTGGGGTTGGATTTTGGAGAGTGTTTTTGCCCTTATGCTGTTGTAGTGAGTGGTCATCATCTTATGCATTTAGGTTGATTAGAGGTGCATCTTGTGACAAGGAAAGGACAATACAACAACTTGGAGGAGATCTTCTACAAGATCAACTGCTACTTATGGTTGTACTCTCCTTCTATTTATAGTAATGCAAAGAATTCATTTTTTTCCTATATGTGATGTTGCCATTTCACTTTTTTCAATACCATGTTGATTTTTTGAATGAATTACTTAGATGATATTGCATATATCTTGTAGTTTCTTGGCTTGTATTATCTGACTATACATGTTCTAATTTTGGCAATCAGAGTTGGGATTAGAGCTTCCAAGCTAAATAAGGAGAGAAATATGTGAAGGATTCCAAGTAGACCACACTCCATCATCTATTTGGTTTAAAGAAAAGAATAATGTTCCTTTCTCACTCTATTTTTCTAGGTTAGCCATAGACCTAGGGGAGATACTTTTGTCCGAAATCGTAAATCTCGTATAACAAATTTATCAAGTGAGGCCTATCTAGAATCCTTCACACATGTTTCTCCTTATTTAGCTTGGAAGCTCCAATCCCAACTCTGATTACCAAAATTAGAACCTACACAGTGAAATAACACAAGCCAAGCAAGTATGAGATCTGTGCAATGTCATCTAAGTACTTTATTCAATAGTTCAACATGGTATTGAAATAAGTGAAATAACAACATCACATATAGGAAAAAAATGAATTATTTGCATTAATATAAATGGAAAGATATTACAGCCATAAGTACGAGTTGATCCTTTAGAATACCTCCTCCAAGTTGTTCACTTGCCCTTTCCTTGTCACAATATGCACCTCCAATCACCCTAAACGCATGAGATGATGACCACTCACTACAACATCATGAGGGCATAATTAGGCTGAAAATCCCAACCCCAATCACATAAAAGCCTGGGAATATATAGAGAAGTATGGTAATTTGGTAGTTCTTATCCAATTATCAATCTAGGATAAGAAATCCTTTTTAATGGAGGGATAAGATCAAGGGATAAGAAGTCAAAAATCCATTGTAGGGAAAGATAAGATTCGAATGTTGAATCCAAGGTAAGTAGTTGTAAAAACTTCTCGAAACTCCTAGAAGAGTAAGGTTCCTTAATTTGGATCATTCTCTCAAATTTCTAGAAACAACACAGATACAAAGGGGAGAAACTTGTTGGTGACCAACGTAGGCCACAGTGGAGCAACGTGTGGTGAATGGACCCCAGTAGACCTACAAGGACCATTGGTCCTCCAACTGGATCAGATGAAGCAGTTTAGGGCTCAAACACTGGGAAATGAAAGGTACATGCATAGGGATTTATGCAAGATGGGGAAAGGGGGGATAGGATGTTGATTGATCCCCTTAGGAGGCTCACTGATCAAATGTGACAAAATGGCCTATAATAAACCCCCCCTAAAGCACAAAGCAAGAGATGATGACTGATGAAATAGGTGCTTTACCTTGTGACAAGTAAGGATCAAGGACAACCTACGAGCTTCATCTGTTACAATACATTTACAACATGGCATCTTTGTTTGTAGATCGAGGCACACCCATACTTAGCTCATAAGCTAATCATAACATGTACAATGATCAAAAGACGCATCCACAGATGAGACTGGTGGACCCATGACTGGATGATTATTTATTTGGCCATGACCATCATACATTTTGATCTTTTTATAATATTGAAATCACATCCTCGATTGCAGAAACTATATCCGGGGTCTTCTATCTCGTTCACATGACCAACCAATGTACGAGTGTAACCATGTGAATCAATGAGTTGGAGCCGAACATGGTAGATACCATCTGACTACTGGCCAATGATGTAAGTTTTTAATGGGCACGACAAAAACCATCGGTGATGTTAATGGATCTCAAGGTACTATAATACAATCTGTATGGTGTCAATGAATGAGTTGATGTTGAACACTGCATAGAATATTTTGGTCGAAGGCCATTAATGCAAACCTATCGCTAAGAGCAAGGAAACTTTCCATTGATGTATGCAAGGACCAAGGTACCAAGGGGTGTTTCTAAGTCAACTTCCTTGATGATGTGTTGATGTCAACAGGAAGCGACCCATCGTAGGAGGGCCCTCATGTATCCCCCATCAACGACACTAAACGGGTATGATGATTGAGACAAAGTGATGAGAATGATGATGACATGGAACTAGAATAGGAAAGGTAGATATGAAATGAAGGCTTAAGATTATTGTAGTAGAGATCAACTGAAGGACTTCTCTTGAACACACCAACACACCTAATTGAGTTAGGAGCATTTACCCAAAACCAAACTAGAGGCTCTAAAAATGGTATGATAACCAAAAGACAAGCAGATTACCCAACCCAAAAACATGAAGATGAAGTGAAAGGTGTCGTGTTGAAGAGATACTCGCTACCGTTATCAAAATGGAACCCTTTGTTTCAGAATTTCCCCAACCATATTGGTTAGTACATCTTTTTTCCTTAACAATCTTGAGGAAGATAACATATGATTGATTTGTAAGGTCATCCTTTGAATGAATCCCTCCGAGTATATTTAACAAAACCCTAGAAGGAGTGGTTCAGCCTTGTCATGATCAAGGAGTCCATCAGTATTTGATTTTTTAATGAGTCTAGCGAAGGTAAAACATGACATCGTTTTCATGTTTAGAGAGTTTGAAGAAGATGTGAAAAAGAAAAATCGAGAGGTCCCTTTTCGTAGGTAGTCCCTTGGGTCTGAAAAGGTAGAAAAATATACCCAAGAAGACCTCTTAGCCATATTCGACTAAGGTAATTACTTTTTCAAAGTTAGTCTCTCCCAGTCTAGAAAAGGGGTAAAATTATATTGAGTAGATGTCTTTTCAGTTACTTTTACAAGTTCGAAAAGACAAGTGCTCGGCAATATTTACATAATTTGGAATTCTGAAAAGAGCTGAAAGAGGACTCCAGGGCGATTCCTTTTTTGTAGGTTTACAGAGCCTAAAAATGAGATAAAAGTATACTTTGTTGGCAAAGAAACTTGTTCAAAACATAATGAAAACCTGCTAACGGCTATCGACCTACTCAAAACACCACAAGAAGGATTAAACATACTTGCTTCATTGTAAAAATGTAGCATATCTAGTTTAAAACACTAAAAATGAATAGAATAATGAGAGAATGACAATAAATATTCAAAATTATTTGTCATTTTTACCATTTCACATTTTAACTTCAATGGTGAGTATTTGGATCCCATTTTCCCTCAATCTCCAACATATGATTGTGACTGTTCCAGGGAGCCATTTCAAGTTTCGTCGCTTCTAGGTAGGATTTGAGACCTTTCTCTATCTTTCTATGGTCCATTTTGGTAATTTCATGCAAAAAATTATAGGTTTTGATGCCCCTGTTGTTCATAAAAAATGCCCTCAGACCAACACACCCATCAATGTTGAAATCTGTGTTGCACCTAGGCAGGGGAACACTACAGGCATAGTGGCAACACTTTGGTAGACACTTCTTGGGTGTGTTGGGCACATTTTCCGAACTTGATTTTCATTTTTTCCTCAAATTTTCTCAATATTGTTTGATGGGAAATATCCTAATGGATCCCTTGTTGATGTTTCAGGTACCCAACAGTACAAAACGGCATTCATCTTGCAAGAAATAGAACATGATGAACAAGATTTAAATGTGGCAAATGACCCTGCTACCATCAATGTGCTAAAATATTGTGGGTTATTAAAATTCTTCTAGCTACTTGGTATGAGGCAACAAATGGAGTTGTCAAATACCTTGTCTATTCATGGGATATTTAGCCACAAGCATTCAGGTTTGGGGAGAATCCACACGAGATACAGGTAGAGAATATTTGATTTCTGACAAGATTTTCAAAGCAAGGTTCCCCACTGTCTCTTCTAGGTGGAAGAAGTGGAAGCAAGATAGTGAGAGATTATATCACTACCTATTGCGAACCTTGAGCCCTTCCTACTAGGGATGGGAAGATTAGCATAAGGATTTAACCCAATTACCTCTCAGAATGATATTTTTCATTATCACAATATTGGTAGGCAACTCAACACTACATGTAGCAAGAAAATCATACCTGAAATATGGGATAGAGTGTCTAGATATAATAGTATTCAACTAGAGTGAAGGTGTCTTGATCAATTTGAAGGAACAACTTACTGAAGCAACAGAGGGGAAGTTGAAGAAATTTAGCTATGGAGCGATCTTTGTCTCTTTTTCTCTATAGCGAGTGCCACAACTGCAGCGTCAACAGATTGTACTTGAGCCCATTGATTCATGGACCCCATAAATGAGGAGGTGGATAGAATATATGATCCGACATGCAGCCCATTAGCAATCAAATTTTCACCAGCCTTCTTTGGGTGGTTGCGTAGGTAGTATATAATCATTGATTTCTATTCTTGTGTAGGGACGTATTTATGTGGTGACCTTGAGCTCGTGTTGCCTGAGGCTAAGCAATGGGATGCTTCAAGTAAGATGCTTCAACCATCAATTTTTTTAAAGTTTTATGATTTTTTTTTGTGTATTTTGATGTTCCCGAGACTAAACTATTAGATGTTTTCATTCAAACATTGGACCTGTTCGACCAATAGGTGCTAGATATCTCTATCACCGAGAGAGACAGACATAGGAGGAGGCAGAGAAACCAGTACAGGTTGTTACAGTCGGACGAGATGCGCTATGAGATCTAGACGTAGCAAAGATCTAATCCGAGGTAGAGCGCTACATGGAAGGAATGACACACGATATTGATGACATCGTGGTTGATCAACTTCCATTTCGAATTTAACAACACACAATCGGAGTGCCTAGTCTTGTTAGTTGCCTACTTCGCAAAATAGCTCGTGCAGTGTCATTTTATCCTAAGTGCTACTAATTTTTCTAATTAGATATTTTACATGTAGTTTTTATATGGACGGTGTAGCCATATGTGTCTCAGGGCACACATTTTGTAAAACCAAACTTTATATATGTGTGTGTGTGTGTGCATGCATGTGTGTATGTGTGTGTGTGTGTGTGTGTGTGTGTGTGTGTGTAATGTATGTATGTATATATATATATATATATATATATATATATATATATATATATATATATATATATATATATATATATATATATATTATATATATATATATATTCAATGTTTCCTAGTTCCTATTCTGCTTTCAATATGATGTGATGTGAATTGAAAGTTATTTACAGTCTTTGCAAATGTTGATTTAAAACAAAATTAGCTATGCCATCTAATAATGTGTTCAGATTCCTAGAAAAATTTTCATATCTTATGAAATCAAAATGTCTTTCCAGAAGACGCACTCTCAAAACCATGTGAAGGATGGCAGGATTTCTCATTGAATATATGTTCGCAAGTTGTAGTACTATGAGCTGTGAGTCAAGCCTGATGACTATACAACTGATACAATGTGAAATAGCATTAGAAATTAGCTCAACCACTACGTTATACTGAGAAATGTTGTTATTCAAAATACCAATGAAAATCCCTTGCATACTCACTAGCTTTCCATTTGGAGCAAATATAGCCCACATTGAGGAGGATAGGTTTCAAGTACTACGACTAGCACCATCAGTATAACAATATATGATTCGAGAGAGGTTGACATATACCATCCAAAAGTAAACATAATCAATAGAAACCAAGGGAAACTCTAAAAAAAACCGAGAACACACTCAACACACATATAGATAGTATGTATATAGAGTACCATGCATGGGATCAGGCATAGTATTTTTTAAGGTACAACCCATTTCTAGGCTGCTCCAATGGAACTCCATCGAGATATACTAACTCATAGGCCCCTTTTACAAAGACCCTCTTAAAAATATATGGGCCCAACCACGTAGGTTGGAACTTCCCTCAACCTAATTTGTTGGCCTCCTAGCCATATAAGAGAACTAGATGTCCTTTCGAGAATATTATAGGCTTGAAACTTTTTCCATATTGTGCTTTGATGCATCTTTTATAGGATTCATTGGCTAACATGACATCGTGGTGGGTTTCATCCAAACGAGTTCACAGGAAGAAGTTTGATAGTAAGTTTCAACAATGGAATTTCACATTCGATGGCGAGAATCACTTCCGTAACGTACACCAACTAGAAAGGTGTGAATCTAGTAGCAGTCCTAACTAAGGTTTGATATGCCCACAAGATAGCAAAGAGAATGAAGTGCCACTCTGATTTTTGGACCCCTATCATACGTTGAAAGTTAGCCTTAAGAACTTTTTTAATCAACTAAACTTGTCCGTTATCCTCAGGGTAATAGGGGGTGGAACTTTAATGTGAAAGTCCCAATTTGGCAGCTAATTCAGTCATCAAATGGTTACGAAATTCCTTCCCATGATCCATTACTATTTCTTGCGTAGTACCAAACCTAAAAATCGCATGGTTGAAGAAAAATTATGTAGTTGTTTCACCAGTATTATTGAATGTAGGCATCTATTTGGCCCACTTAGTAAAGTAGTCAACAAAGACAATGATGTAGTCATGACCCCCAATTGAGTGAGGGTTACATGTTATAAAACCAGTGGTCCATTTCACAAAGGGACCAAGAGAGACGATGGGATGCAAATAAGTAGGTATAACACATAATTTTTTATCATAGATATGGTATGCATGACATTTCTGGACTACGAGGATATAGTCATAGAAAATGGTGGCCAAAAGTAACCAGCATGTAAGATTTTTTGCGTGGAAGCATAACCAGATAAATGTCTACCACATGCCCTCGAGTGGCATTCATTAAAGACTTTTGTGGCCTCCTGAAGAGTGAGGTACCTCCGTAAAATCGTATCGATACCACAATGGTAAAGAGTGTCACCGATAATCACATAGTTTTGGGATTGGTATTAGATACGTCGGTGCTCTGAGTGAGAGGTATTAGGACAGAAAGTCTGGGTCTGGAGATACATGAGAAAATACCCATACCATGGGTCAGATGACAAGATCAGGAACAATGATTTTTCGATGATGGAATCTTTAGATGTATATTCATCATCAAGATAAGGGAGATCCCACGTTAGCTCGACAAAAACAGAGGATTCCTTCGACTTGGATTTGATGAATTCTAGGTTGAACTCTTGGAGAATAACAATCCACTTTAGAGTATTTGTCCCCCAGAAAATTGAGATGACAATATGTATGTAATAGGGTTGCAATTAAAAATGATTGTATTTTTGCAAAGCAAGAAATGGGCCTTTGTATTGCAACAAGAATGTTGCAACTTCCAAGGCTACCAACCTTAATTATCAACTCGAGGTTCGTAAAAACTGAAGAGGTGTTGACACTATATATGGAACATACAATGTGTCCTTTTGCTATCATGATGTAATGGAGTGAATGTAATTAAATCAAACCCTAAACTAATTTCATAAATAGAAATGTTACATTGAGAAGAAATTAATCCTAGGAAATAACAACAATTTGTAATCGAAATCTTAAGAGCATGAATTCAAATAAATAGGCCTAATCTACTTTTAAAAAAGACATGTCGTAGTTGATGTTTTATTCTTCCTCAATCATGAATTTAGAGCCTAGGTGTTATGATTCAACCCTAAGAGAAAAAAATGATTTTTTTAGCAAATTTGCTCAAGTTTACACCTGCTAGAGGATTGCTACAGGAAGTTAGAGTGTTTTCTACATGAAGTTACAAGTTTACTACAGGAGAATGTAATTCTCCGAATGACCAAGTAAATCAAATCGAAATGGGATGTGACAATTTTTTTTATTGAATAGGATGTCTTAATTCTACATTCCAAGTACAAACACTCAGAAATACCCCTGTTAACATGTGATAAAAAAATAATAGAAAATTACTAGCATAAAATATAGAAATTCGAGAACTAGTAAGCTAGTTAACCTATCAAATGACTAACCTAATAAAGCGAAAATGAAATGGCGTAAAATTTTCTATTAAGTTGAATGTTTGTGTGATCTAAATGAAGCAGAATAAACTCAAATGAAGCTCATTAGTATGATCTAAAAAATATAAGCAAGTTACTACTATTTGCTACAAGGGACTTCCAAAATATTTTAGATTGTGAATAAGAAAACTAATCCAAGTAGCTCAATGATTAATATGACCTTTCAAAGTTGTTCCAAGCATGAAACCAATATTTTTATCCTAAAAAAGAACTTGATTCATCCATTTAACCCAATCCTACAACAAGAAATCGTCAATACTAAATACAGAAATAGGAAAAACAAGAACAAGGGATGCATGTGAATACGAAGTGAAAAGAAGAAATGTAAATTATCCAAAAAGGATCTAAGTCTCGTATGATGGCCAAGCCCAAGGATACTCAGATTCCTATGAAGGAGATCAAGATTTAGAATTTAAAAATGGCACCAATCTTCATTATTTGAATCAATCTAAGTACATCCCTGCTACAAATGAAAGTGGAGCTACAAAAATACAATTTTTCTCCAAAAGAATACTTAGGAAAACAAAATCCTAGAGGAAAATTCGAATTGGTAGTTAAAAAAAATGATGATGAAGCATTATCCTTGAATGGAGGAAGATTTCCCCTCCAAAATCCCTCATATAATGGATCTGGTTCCCAACACTAGGAATCTACATTAAATGACAAGGAATAGATTCCTATATTTTCTCACTCATTGGAGCTCGAAAACTTGTGCAATAATTTCATATTATCTTGTCGATTTATTATTAAATATTGATCCTCCTGTAGTAGGGAGTAAGTCCCTAAATTATCTCTTCCTCCAAATCTTCATAATCTGTCCAATATTCTCACAATATTGTTTAAAAATAAATAATGTTAGGCACAAATATGCAATTATCTCTAAACCTTCCTATTGAACATTTTAAAGCTAAAATCCATTATTAAGTGTAGAAGGAGATGTTTAATATAGCCTTAAAGTGCCTAAGAAAGTCTATATGGGCCTTCATTTATGTCTAATTTGGAGGCCCGTCATAACCCCCCACTCAAAACGGTTTCTCATCCTTTGAATAACCTATCCATCATCCTTGTCGTATTTCTCTTAATGTATGATGACATGTTTCATGTTTTATTTGATGGTCTATTTGATTCTCTTTCTGATCCTCTTCTTTCTACTTTTTGATTTGCATTTTCTTCACTATCTCAGTTTCCCAAGGAAGCTCTAATTTAGGTTGAGGTTGCTTATTTCTCTCAGTTGCTTCTTCAACTGTAATGAGATATATTTTAGGGCAACACCTTACTTCTATGTCATCTTCTTGGCCACTTGGATATTGTAAATTGACTGCAAACTCAAGTGTAGTCTAATCATCGTACCTTCTTACCTTTTCAAAGAATCCCATCTGGTTGCAATTTTAGAAATTGGTAAGCACTTCAATTACATGAGTGAATGTTTGGATTCTTGGCCATGACATATCATACTTTCCATAATTTTCTCATTAAATTATGGAATTTTAACATAGAGATATTTATTCTTATAGAGGGATAAATGATGGGGAATAACCTAAAGCAAAAGAAGGGAATGACGTGATAACCAATGTACTAACTTGAATACCTCTCACCTTTGGATAATTTACCATTATGAAGCCCAAACTTCCTACAACAAATCCTTTACATCTCTATCATGTTTCTTTGTACCTTTTTGCAATTAATTAATCATTGTTCAACACCCCAGTAACAAAATTCTTGCCAAGGAGCTAGCATGTAGTATTACTGGTACTCTTGTAGTATTGTTGGTACTCCTATAGCACTTATTTTCTTTACTGTAGCAAATCTATTACTTCATGTAGCAACTATTTTTCCGTTGTAACATCTTTGTTTGCATTGTTTCCATTTCCTTTGAATATTTCCTTGATCCACAATGATTTAAGGCCAAATTTTTCTTCCTATATCACACTTATTAACTTCTTGTAGCATTATATCAGCCTTATTGTAGCTTTTGTAGGGTTCTTGTAGCTTACTATAGATTTTCAGAGCCCTCCTGTAGTGCTACAGGATCTTCTTATAGCAATCTAGAGGGGCTGAAATTTGATTTTTGAGCTATTGGGATGATGCAGAGTGGTGATTACATAAGATTCACATAACATGAATCCTATAGAGACTAATATTTTCATGCCAAGAGGTGGTGGGTCCACCTTTTATTTCTTCTCTTTTTATTTTTTGTTGATTTTTTTCCATTATTTTTTCTTTTTGCAATTTTTCTCTATTTTTTCATTGCATGCAAAATAAACTCAAAGTGGTTTGAGTTAACTAAGTTGGCCCTCACCTACACTTTCACACTCCTTTTCTTCCATCACAACTAAATGATTACATCCCAATTTCTCAACTCCTCTTCACTTTTGTCTTGTCCTCTCCCCCATGTGCGGGTGTCTTGGTGGGAAAGTGAAGTTAATTGTTAGATAAGGACAAGTTTTCTCTGCGAATAATCTTGGATATAAAAACCTTTTCCTTCATACACTTGCAATTTTTTTCAAGCCAAATTTGTATGAAAGGTTTAAAGGATTGCATACCTGAGCCGTACCCTTGATGTGTTTTTGCAAGTGATATTGAGGTTGCTAATATGAAGTTGCCTTTGGTGGTCCTAAAGCTGCTACTAATGATCTTGAAGTTGCATGTGATAATATGTTGGAAGTACCCTAGGTTTTGTTGTTGTTACTATTTATTTTCTCTTGATATTCTCTTGATGTGAGTTTTATAGCTGATCATATATGATTTCTAAATATAGGTAAGGTTGTTTTACATGTCTTCTGAAATGGATTGCACCTTGACTGATGATGTTCCTATGTGTGTGTGTGCAAGTGTTTCTCTCATGAATGAGATGCATATACTCATGGAGTTATTTTATGAGGGTGATGAGTCCCTTCTTGGGTGTATATATTGCTCCCTCCGGCTTCATGTTGGTAGGGAGAAAAATATATCATGGATTTGTTTTGATTACACAGTTTGCTACAGGAGGCGATTCTTCTTATAGCAGCCTTTTGATCCTTTCTTCTAGTCTTCATTTTGCATGGTGATGTTGAGGGGAGTGACGAAAAGCCATGTAAGTAATGTTTGAGTTATGAGAAGGTAATGTGAAGAATTCAAAAATGTAGAACAATGCTCTCTGTGTGTGTTTTTGTTTAGGCAAGATAGAGTGAACATTTTGAGCAAGTTTAGGTGAAATGGAGTGGATGAGTGATGATTAGGTGATTAGTAAATCATTGGAGGATCTCTCTCAACCTTCCCTAAAGAATACATAACCCTTTTACCCCTTTCTCCAATCAGATTTGCCTCCTGTAGGTTTGTGTTGACCATCCTGTAGCAATTCAGACCTTCCTGTAGCATTTCAGGACATCCGCCTATAGAAAAATGATTTTATGCATATGTCTCAAATGGTAGATTGGCTTGACCTAAAATTTTCTGATCATGTTTCCACCATACTTATGAACCTCCCCAAAAATCAAATTGGCCAATGGATGCACGAATCTTGAGAAAAATAAAAAATGGTTGTAGGTGATGAAGGTCTTTTTCTCAAAAAGTGTGCATCATAATTTGCTGAAATTTCTTGAGCATGTTACCATCATCCATGTGGATCTCCCCATGAAACAACTCAACAAATGGATGCACAATTTTTAAGATATGATAAATACCATTTTCTTCTCTATGTATTTTGACTTCCTGTAGCAAAACAAAGGCCTCCTGTAGCATTTTAGGACAACGAGGAAAGTGAATGGGAAACGATTGTGAATGATGTTTTGATTGTGGAAATAGATGACGGTGATGGATTGACATGGTTTTGATCCTATTGTAGCATCTGAGAAAAGAAGGAGAAAGTACATGTTTTAATTTCTTTGACTATGCTTTTGATCAACTTTTCTTTTGGTAGCCAACTTATTTTTGTTGCTTGGAAAGGTTGGGGAGCACCAACATTCATTAGAGAGAGATAAATGGAGCAATTATGTTTTCTTTTATTTTTTTCAGTTTTTTCTCTTTTAGTCCTATTAACTGCCCCAATGAGATTTTCAACTACTAGCTTTGCCTGGGTACCTCAAAGGAGGTTTTCACATAGGATTGTTTTCTCCTTTTTCTCATTTTTCCAACCCATTTACCCCCTCATGGAGGTTTTCAATCAATGAGCCAATCTCAGGAGCCTCAATTGAGGTTTTCACATGAGATTTTAATTTTGTTTATCTTATTTTTAACTTTTGTTTCTTTTTCTATCCTACTCTACTTGAAAAATAAAATCTCTTTCAAGTATATGAATACTTCCAATGGAACCATGTGTGCATAAATATGACAAATAAAATGACATGTAGGCTTGAAATATATGCTTTGACATGTACCTAAATTTCAGAGATCAGATGATTTGACTTTGACAATATCAAGCATAGTTGAAGAAGAGTGTGTTGGTGCAACTTAATGATTTTCTAGAACCATATTTCAATATAGTTGTGATGCTCCTGGTCCACTTAGTGATTTGGATCATATTGGATGCCTTATTCTTCCATGAAATTCATATCTTCTTATTTTTGTTGATTGTTCTCTTGAACACATAGAGGATCTGATGGTAAACATGAGGGAACTTTCTCAATCTCTGATTCTGATGTCTACTGTTCATCAAAAGAAACCCATGATTCTTTGGTCTTCTCATTTGAATATTCTTTTTTGAATGTTTTCCTTCAATGACATCAATAGAATCTTTTTTTTGTAATACTCTTCCTAAGCTAAGATTAATACCATTGATATCAAGATGAGATGTTAGGAAGTGGTGTACCTCAACATTGTAAGTGGGTTGAGCTACTTCCTTTTGTGGGTTTGGAAATGGTCGTACAGATAATTTAGTGGGAGTAGATGTTTGAGATGGATATGGTTAGGGTTGTGGTTATGGTGGTCTGTGGATGGTAGGGATAACATGGATTTGGGTATGGAGGATAGTGAGGAAAATATTGAGGATATTGTGGATTTCTCCCATAAGGTTTTCTCCAATGTTGTTGCCAAGATTGTTTTTGGGGTTGAGATGGCCAAGGTTTCCAAGGGAAGGGTGTGTTCCCATTACTTTGAGATGGATGTCCATAACCTTGAAATTTTGAACTAGTTTATTGCATCATACTAGTTTGAGTAGTCTACCATGGTCCTCTTGGAGCTAGATAACATAGCTTCTTTGGAAATTGACTTGCTCCATTCTCCCCTTGGTAAACTTCCCTCAACCTTGTTAATCGTGGAAAACATGTAAGATGATGTAATTCTACATGGACAACACAAATATCAACATCTTCTTTTTCCTCATCTTGCATTCTTAACGTTTCTACTTGTTAGCCTAAATTACTAATAATTTATGTTTGAAAGTCATGACACAAATTTCCAATTTTAGTTTGACTTGCTGATTTTGATGTTGATTTGCTTACTCTTGCGCTTCCCCTTGATATGTGTTTTCATGTTTCACAAATTTCTTTGAATGATAATTGGTATACATCACCTCTACTCATGAGGTCAAGAATATCAATCCACTCATCCCTAATCATTCTAGGTAAGAGGGTTTTCAGCGTGTCAGATCCTACATGATGCAATTTTTCCCTCTTATCATTATACATGAACCTCTATATTAGATCCTCAAGGATCTCATCTTCTTTTTTATTCATTCTAAATGTTTCTTCTTTAAGATCATGATCTTTATATTTTTCAAGAAATATCGTTTGCATATCATTCCATGATTTTATTGAATTAGTTCCTAAATTCATGAACCATCTAAGAGCTCTATCTTTCAATGTTTCCAGAAAAAATCTCAATTTTTGAGTGCTTAATAAGTAACCATAAAATTTACAAACAATTTAAAATTCCAAGAGAACGGTTTCTAGATCCTCTAACCTCATACCATGGAATTTTAGAAGAAAAGATGGAAGGATGTTGTTGATGTTCACAATAACATCAGTATCTTAAATGGGAAATTCAAGAGGATCTTCCTCATTCTCATCATCTCCATCCATTTCTCCTACCTTCTCTGTCACCTCCTCTTCTTCTACCTACAAAAATGGATGGTAATGTGGCTCTTAGTGCACCACGGGATCAAATGGGGGGGTTGGTGTTGGAGAAGTATTTTTTTTATTATTAATTTTTTTAAAGAATGCTAATGCATACAATTTCTATTTTTGAAATGAAATATTCCTAATGAAGATATTTTTTTGTTTTTGCAGACAGTAAAAGAAATACCACTGTTAAAACGTGTTAAAATATAGCATAAGACTACTAGTGTAAACTCTATAAAGTCGAGAACTAGTGAGCTAGTTAACCTATGAAATAACTAACCTAATGAAGTTAAAATGAAATGGGGTAAAAAAATTCTTAACTTGAATTTATTTATGATATAATTCAAGTGGAATAAAATAAAATGAATCTCATTAGGATATTCTAAAAAATAGAGAAAATTACTACTATTTTCTACAAGGGACTTCCAAAATATTTTAGATCTGTGAATAAGAATACTAATCCAAGTAGCTCAATGATTACTATGAACTTTTAAAGTTTTTCCCAAGTATTAAATCATTTGTTTGATCCTATAACAGAACTCACTTCAACCATTTAACTCAATCCTATAACAAGAAATCATCAATACTAAACGCAAAAATAAGAAAAACAAGAACAAGTGATGCATGTGAATAAGAAATGAAAAGAAGAAAAGTAAATTATACAAAATGGCTCTAAGGCTCCTGGGATGTCCAAGCCCAATCATAATCAGAGTCCTATGAAGGATATGAAGCTTTAGAAGCTAAACACAAATCTTCATTATTTGAATCAATCTAAGTACAATGCCTGCTAGAAATGAAAGTGGAGCTGCAAAAATACAAGTTTTCTCCACAAGAAGACTAAGAAAAACCAACCCCTAGAGGAAAATTCGAATTGGTACTTATGTAAAATTATGACAAAGAATTATCCTTGAAAGTAAGAAGTTTTCCCCTCCAAAATCCCTCAATTAGTGGATCTAGTTCCCAACACTAGGAATCTGCATTAAATGACAAGAAACACATTCCTAGATTTTTCTCAATCATTGGAGCTTTATAATTGGTGAAATTTCATAATATATTGTTGCTTTATCATCCAATATTTATCCTTTTGTAGTAGGGGGCTAGTCCCTAAATTATCTCCTCCTAGAAATCTTCATAATTTGCTCAATATTCTGACAATATTCTTTAAAAAGAAATAATATTAGGCACAATTATGCAATTATCTCTAAACCTTCCTAATGAATAGATTAAAGCTAAAAAATATTATTAGGTGTAGAAGGAGAGGTTTAATATAGCCTTTAATTGCCTAAGAAATGCTAGGTGGGCCTTAATTTATGTCTAATTTGGAGGCCCATCAACATGATGTAATTGTGAAAACTCTAGATGGCTTGAACGACTGCCAAAGATAAGTTTTCCACATGAGTATATCGGATCTTAGTATCATTGAGGTTCTAAATCAGATAATAAATGGAATTTTCAGTCTCCATATTATCTTCTTGGACCAACACCATATCTATAGTAGAGATGGTGATAGAAAGGTACAAGAAATAATCACACTGATAGTCGAGAGGATAGAAAAGAGATGCCTGAACAAGTACATCTTTCAAGGCATCAAACACTTTTTATGCAGTGTCATCCCAATGGAAGAGAATACCTTTTTTCAGTAAGCGAGTAAATCCTTTGGTCGGTTCAGCATAGTTAGGGATGAACCTCCTTAGGAAGTTGGCTTTCCCTTCGAGTCTTTGTAACTAAGAAAGTGTGGAAGGTGCAGGAAAATCAATGATTTCCTGGACTTTTAAAAGATCAATATGAATTCCTTGTTTTGAAAATATGAAACCAAGGAGTTTAATAGAACTGAAACATAACACACATTTGTGCAGGTTAAGTCGAATGTTGTAATGCCTACAACTAAGGAAGATGTCTCATAAATGCATGGGGTGATCAACTCGACTCTTGGAGTGAGTAGGGAGATTGCCGAAATAGTGTTGCACGATGTGCTTGATGTCATGGAAAGTGTAGTCCATCACACGTTGAAACATGGCCCCTGTGTTGTTTAAACTAAAAGGACACTTTCTATAAGAAAAAGTACCCTAGGGACAAATAAATGTGGTTTTACATTGGATCATCGAGAGAATGTTGATTTGGTTATAGCCCGAGAATCCATCCATAAATGAATATATATCACATCCAACGCAGTCATCAAAAATATGGTCAATAAACGGGGTCAGGTAGTTGCCCTTTGGATAAGCTCGATTTACATCCCAATAATCGACACACACTCGGATCGTGTCCTATTTCTTCATGACAGAGCCAACATTCGATACCCAATCAGTGAAGGGAATGAGATATATGAAACCAGCTTGAAGAAGCTAATTGATTTCATCTCTTATGCTAGTAGCCTTCTTAGGATGGACTGGACGAAGGCATTGATAGACAAGTTTGGCATTAGGGTACATCTTGATTTTGTGCACTATGATATTTGGGTCGATACCTAACATTTCCTCATATATGTAGTCAAAGAAATCTCTGAACTCACAAAAAAGGGCTCGATAAATATCGACTACATATGAAGTACAATATGATCTAATGTATAAATTTTCAACTATTCCTGGTTTAATCAAAATATCAAGAACAATAGTTTCCTCGATATTCGAAAGGTTCATTTTAGGGTCGATCTCATGAATGGAAACAAAATTTGTAAGGAGTTCAACATAATTAGGTAGGTACACACCACTGAGATTATCTTCAATGGTATCTAGGAAGGAGTAATTCTGATGATGTTTGTCCCGAGGTGCATCATCTCACACCATGATCTCCATGATGCTTTAGTCGATAGAGAATGTACGCTAGAAAGGATTAGAGGGCATGCCATAATCCAATGATCGATCTACCAAATTAATCAAAGAGAATGTATGGGTCACATAACCCGACTAGATGGCTTCGTCATCTTTCTCAATATAGCTAAGCGACATTCAATCACTAAAACGTTTGATGCTAGCTCCATTAGGAACAATCCATGGATTGGCCAAGATCGTAGATGTTGATATCATATTGATATAAGAAACCTAACTGGAGGATTTGGGAAGGGGTGAGGGAGGGAGCAAAAAATTTCCCATAAGTAATGAATCCCTCAATAAACTAATTCCAACATGCTGATAGGAATGTAGGGCTTCCTGTACAAGAGGGAAATTTGCAGTAACATTGGAATCAGAGGTGAAAGCGGTGATTTGATTTATGGCCACAATCTCGCCTATATGTGGAAAGGAAATCATGTAGAAGTAAGTTGAAACAATGACAACCATAGCATAAACCCATGCACATCCCAATAGAATATTATAATCCAAAGGATTGTCAACAACTTTTATTTCAATAGAGATGACTTTGCCCCCTAATTCCACTTGGAGGGAACTCAAAATCCCGCAAGATTTGTATATTCTTCCATAAAAGTCTTTTAATGTGGTGGTTGATTGAATCAGTTGGGGTCAACCAATTTCCTTCTAGGAAGACAATGACATCATGTAGGTCGAGGCTCCCTCTTCCACAATAGATCAATGAATGTTCTTACCATGCAAAATAATCTGGATCATAAATCTAACTAAGCCACAAGTCGAGAGATATAGTTTCCATAAGAGAAAACTACTAGGTTGGAATATGATGGATCCACACGTATGATAGCTAAAAGCAAGGCACTCTTTTGAGTGGGATAGTTTTGCAACACCTCAAGAGCCAACACGACCGAAGGAGACTAGGCCAAATATTCAACTACGTTGTAATTTTGAGTGGATCTCGAATGAGGGTTGAAAGAAAAGTTATGGATAACACCCTTCAGAGGCTTGATGGTAAATTCTGTAGGAACCAAATGTGGAACAAGATCATATGAGGGTGGTTCCCAACTGGAACGTTGATCAGTGGCCTTACCATTCAGGGGATTCACATTACCATAGCTCTTATTCCGAGTGACCATAATGACATTAGATTCGAGCTTTGAGGAGGAAGGCATCAAAACTATGTTAGAGGGAGAGGCATATCGGGAAACCATATAGGTCTCCTGATTGGGAAACAGGTCGGTCAACACAGTAGTAGAAGTGGATGATTTAAGCAACTGATTCACTTTTGCACAATGCATACAATCACGTGTAAAGTGATTCTTGTTACAAATAAAACATGGGTATTGACGCTTTCGTTTCTCACTAGAAGATGATTGTGTTTGTTTATCTTGTAGTGAGGAGTCTTTAATTTTGTTACCTTTACCTTTCCTCTTACTTCCAGGTTGTTGTTTAGACTTTCCTTTATCATATGAGATGATATTTATGTCAGAAGCAAAAGTTGTAGGGTTATGAGATGAACGGTTTTGTGCAGGAGTGACAAGAGCAATACCAAATCATTTACTCACTGATTACAAATTGGCAGAACCTATAATTCCATCGATAGCATGAGATTCTTTATCTGGTGGGGGGGGGAACAATATTTGAAGGTCTCCAAGTGTTTGGTATCTTACCATATAGCATGCTTGATTGGATATAGACCATATCTAAATATTGAGCACGAGTAATAACTTTCTCTTTGGTCATGAATCCACCTTTGGCGACATCTTCTATTATGGGAGATAATAGAGACTTGAAAACCTGGTGACAACATCTTCTGTTATGGGAGCTAACAGAGACTTGTCCAACTGGTGATGATATCTCCACTTGTGAATGTGATCCAAAATGTGAGTAGAGTCTGATTCTTTAAATTTATTCAACAGTTCAGTTACAGTTTCATATCTAATGGAAAACTGGAAATGTGTGAGGAAGGTGGTGGCTAAAGTGATGAAGTCATGAAACGATGCTATAGGTAATTCAATATGCCATTATCTTGCAGTACCCATAAGCGTTTGTTGGAAGAGAGAGAGCGAAATGGAATCATGATTAAGTGAATTGGATGAACACCATAGATGATACATCATAACATGTGTCAATGGGACTTCTCCTAGATTCTCTTTGAACTTTAGGATATTAGAAGGAAACTTAGTGGGAATCATCGTCTACCATGGAGAATGATCAATGGGGTCATTAGTAAGCCGTGTTAAATACGGTAACTCAGGAGTAGCCAAAAAAGGCAATTGTCGATTAAAGTCTGGAGACAAATGTCCTAGATATGAAAGGATAGCTTGGGAAACATGAACTTGCATTATTGGATAAGGAGGGTTCTGAAAATAAGGAACCTGGTTACCAGAATATGGAGGGTTCTAATAGCGAGCATACAAGTAGGTTTGTTGCCTAGTCCCAAGATGATGATAAATGTGTTGGAATGGTTGGGTTTGGATTTGTTGGGCTTGAAAATGCAATCGATGTGATCCATATATTTCCTTCTCGAGGTTTACATTCCCCCTTGGTATGGGTTCAATTGAGATTGCACAAAATTTTGAATAGTTTGGCCTATCAAAACTTGAGGAGTACCTTGTACAAGCGATTGAGAAAGTGAGGGACCTTGTACACGTTGATGAATCAGGATCTGGGGAGAACCAAACATCATTGGAAGGTGTTGTAAAGGTTGTCTCACATGTATTTGAGCTTGTTGAGTTGCTAACAGATAGGAAGGAAATTGTGATGAAGATGGTACAATTTGAGAATTCAACAATCTATCCCAATATGAGCCAGGTTCTATAAGTGAAGTAAGATTCCAAACAATAGAATCCATTTCAAGATGAGGAGGACTATAACTAAGTGGATTACCATATTTAGGTATACCAACAATAGGTTTCCCCCTAGTGATGCGAGGAGGGGACAATGGAGGCCACTACAATCCAGATGGAGGGTACCCAACATAAAGAGGGTTGTGTTGTTAAGGGTAGCTTTGCACACTCACATAAGGGCTAGCCTACTCCTCTATTGTAGGTGTAGATGGAGGAAGAGGATAAGACCATGTGGCATTCATAAGAGAAGTACCATACATTATTCCCTAATTGGATGTCATGGGAGAGGTCGAAGGACTTGAAGCCACACCAAAAAATGTACTAGATAATGACTAATAGCCAGGCAGGATGGACAGGCCACCATACAAATTCACTTCTAGTGATGTTACAAACATTAATGAGGATGTGACGCCTGATGTATCAACCATATTTGTGGGAATAGGTTACGAGCTTGAATCAGTTCTAGTTATGGTTAACAATCCTAAGGAAGATTGTTGCGATAAATCCACAAGTAACCCCAAAGAATCAGGTAAAGGATATTACGTCTGAAGTTTAGGAGAATTGATAAAAATGAAGTCCTTCCCAATGAACATGAGTAGAAGGATGAGGATTTTCCTGAGGGATCTCTTCAATACCTATAATTCCATATGGAAGAGGCTCACCCTTAGTTTCAAGATATATTTGTTCTATTTAAGCCAAAGGAAGAGAGGAGGAAGGTCCCAAAGACTGAGGTAAAGATTTTTTAGGCTTATTAGGTTCAATAACCTTAGGAAACAAATTTTTTGACTCAAGGAGGTCGGATTGAATTTCCTCAAGTAATAAAGTTTCAAGGACTTCTGTTTCAATTGTGTCAATATCGCCAACAGGAATAGATGTGATCTTAGGTAAAGAACTCAAAGGGATAGATCATTTTGGCTTATTAATACTGGGTGGAGGGCCAGAAGTAGTTCCTAATGTTCCTAATTTGGTAGCTTGCATTTGCCTATGTCTAAGACGATAGTTAGGAGTAGAATATAGAGGAAGTGTAGGCTTATTTTGCATTTTAAGTGAATGACAAGGAGGGGCGTTTTTTTCTTCCACGTTGGGAAATAAATTTTAGTAATACAAATGAAATAAATAAAAAAGAGGTTAAACTAGGCATAAAGGATTACCAAGCAATCATGAACTTCAATAGACACCTTGACGAACTAAGGACTTATTGTACGGTAGCCAATATCGCCGAATGTTGTGTTCGGTGTATCAAGATATACAACACAATCATCTCAGTTACCTATCGATGGATAAAAACCTATTTGGGACTCCTAAAATATACGCGATGGTACGTGGGAGTGCAATCTGTAGCAATTTTCTCTAATGGATAACCATTCGATGAGAGTGTTCCCATATTCTTAACGTGTGTGGAGCACCACCAATATACCCGAAGGTACGTGGAGTTAAGTCCTATACACTCGCATATGTGGAAAGTGGTTTGACCCCTGGGATGCAATGTTGGAAAATAACTACAACTCCTACCTTTAACAACACGGAACACATCTCTTGCCTATTGTTGAGCCCCAAACTTGCATCTTTCCTACACATGTTTCTAGCTTCCTTCCATTTACCTGAACCTCCTAAGCTGTCAATATCATTGCATATTAGTTATAAAAGAGAATTTAAAGTGGTTGCTTGACTATGTCTTTGTGTTACTGTTTGAACTAGATTTTTGCTTATGAGCTGCGGAATCTTGTCACTTTCTGCAGTTGTTTTTGTTAAAGTCTACATTGCAGGTGTCATCAGGCAGATCGAGCCACATGGGCAAGTTGGAAATGATGTGGACATGGTTCGGGTCCCATTAGTCCAACTGGATTCGTCAAAGGAGGTTGTATTGAATGGGGGTCAAGCGGTGGTCAAACAAGAGAATTCCTATAACAACAGGACTCTATTTCAAGCATGTGAAGACTTCCGTGACCGTTTCTAGATTTTTGGAGGAAAGATGACACCTGTAGGCTGACCGCGATGTGGATTCAACAGTCGTTTTTAATAAGATTGCCTAATCTCGGTGACCATGCTGCTAAATCTGTGGAGGTTGTTCTTCACGTGTCCTCTGTTCACGTATTTTTCCAGAAAGACAATTATGAAACCTTTGTTATAAATAACGTGTCCTGATGTGCATAATAGCTAGCTTTTGATATTTAATTTTCACTGTTAAGAACCAGTGTGTCGTGACACTAGCTTATTGTTGTAACTCTATTTTGAGATATATAGATATGAAGACTCGGATCGTGTCCTATTTCTTCATGACAGACCAACATTCGATACCCAATCAGTGAAGGGAATGAGATATATGAAACCACCTTGAAGAAGCTAATTGATTTCAACTCTTATGCTAGTAGCCTTCTTAGGATGGACTAGACGAAGGCATTGTTAGACAAGTTTGTCATTAGGGTACATCTTGATTTTGTGCACTATGATATTTGGGTCAATACCTAACATTTCCTCGTATATGTAGTCAAAGAAATCTCTGAACTCACAAAAAAGGGCTCGATAAATATCGACTACATATGAAGTACAATATGATCTAATGTATAAATTTTCAACTATTCCTGGTTTAATCAAAATATCAAGAATAATTGTTTCCTCGATATTCGAAAGGTCCATTTTAGGGTCGATCTCATGAATGGAAACAAAATTTGTAAGGCGTTCAACATGATTAGGTAGGTACACATCACTGAGATTATCTTCAATGGTATCTAGGAAGGAGTAATTCTGATGATGTTTGTCCCGAGGTGCATCATCTCACATCATGATCTCCATGATGCTTTAGTCGATAGAGAATGTACGCTAGAAAGGATTAGAGGGCGTGCCATAATCCAATGATCGATCTACCAAATTAATCAAAGAGAATGTATGGGTCACATAACCCAACTAGATGGCTTCGTCATCTTTCTCAATATAGCTAAGCGACATTCAATCACTAAAACATTTGATGCTAGCTCCATTAGGAACAATCCATGGATTGGCCAAGATCGTAGATGTTGATATCATATTGATATAAGAAACCGAAGTGGAGGATTTGGGAAGGGGTGAGGAGGGAGCAAAAAATTTCCCATAAGTAATGAATCCTTCAATAAACTAATTCCAACATGCTGATAGGAATGTAGGGCTTCCTGTACAAGAGGGAAATTTGCAGTAACATTGGAATCAGAGGTGAAAGCGGTGATTTGATTTATGGCCACAATCTCGCCTATATGTGGAAAGGAAATCATGTAGAAGTAAGTTGAAACAATGACAACCATAGCATAAACCCATGCACATCCCAATAGAATATTATAATCCAAAGGATTGTCAATAACTTTTATTTCAATAGAGATGACTTTGCCCCCTAATTCCACATGGAGGGAACTCAAAATCCCACAAGATTTGTATATTCTTCCATAAAATTCTTTTAATGTGGTGGTTGATTGAATCAGTTGGGGTCAACCAATTTCCTTCTAGGAAGACAAGGACATCATGTAGGTCGAGGCTCCCTCTTCCACAATAGAACAATGAATGTTCTTACCATGCACAATAATCTGGATCATAAATCTAACTAAGCCACAAGTCGAGAGATATAGTTTCCATAAGAGAAAACTACTAGGTTGGAATTTGATGGATCCACACGTATGATAGCTAAAAGCAAGGCACTCTTATGAGTGGGATAGTTTTGAAACACCTCAAGAGCCAACACGACCGAAGGAGACTAAGCCAAATATTCAACTACGTTGTAATTTTGAGTGGATCTCGAACGAGGGTTGAAAGAAAAGTTATGGATAACACCCTTCAGAGGCTTGATGGTAAATTTTGTAGGAACCAAATGTGGAACAAGATCATATGAGGGTGGTTCCCAACTGGAACGTTGATCAGTGGCCTTACCATTCAGGGGATTCACATTACCATAGCTCTTATTCCGAGTGGCCATAATGACATTAGATTCGAGCTTTGAGGAGGAAAGCATCAAAACTATGTTAGAGGGAGAGGCATATCGGGAAACCATACAGGTCTCCTGATTGGGAAACAGGTCGGTCAACACAGTAGTAGAAGTGGATGATTTAAGCAACTGATTCACTTTTGCACAATGCATACAATCATGTGTAAAGTGATTCTTGTTACAAATAAAACATGGGTATTGACGCTTTCGTTTCTCACTAGAAGATGAATGTGTTTGTTTATCTTGTAGTGAGGAGTCTTTACTTTTGTTACCTTTACCTTTCCTCTTACTTCCAGGTTGTTGTTTAGACTTTCCTTTATCATATGAGATGATATTTATGTCAGAAGTAAAAGTTGTAGGGTTATGAGATGAAGGATTTTGTGCAGGAGTGACAAGAGCAATACCAAATCATTTACTCACTGATTGCAAATTGGCAGAACCTATAATTCCAACGATAGCATGAGATTCTTTATCTGGTGGGGGGGGAACAATATTTGAAGGTCTCCAAGTGTTTGGTATCTTACCATATAGCATGCTTGATTGGATATAGACCATATCTAAATATTGAGCACGAGTAATAACTTTCTCTTTGGTCATGAATCCACCTTTGGCGACATCTTCTATTATGGGAGATAATAGAGACTTGAAAACCTGGTGACAACATCTTCTGTTATGGGAGCTAACAGAGACTTGTCCAACTGGTGATGATATCTCCACTTGTGAATGTGATCCAAAATGTGAGTAGAGTCTGATTCTTTAAATTTATTCAACAGTTCAGTTACAGTTTGATATCTAATGGAAAACTGGAAATGTGTGAGGAAGGTGGTGGCTAAAGTGATGAAGTCATGAAACGATGCTATAGGTAATTCAATATGCCATTATCTTGCAGTACCCATAAGCGTTTGTTGGAAGAGAGAGAGCGAAATGGAATCATGATTAAGTGAATTGGATGAACACCATAGATGATACATCATAACATGTGTCGACGGGCCTTCTCCTAGATTCTCTTTGAACTTTAGGATATTAGAAGGAAACTTAGTGGGAATCATCATCTACCATGGAGAATGATCAATGGGGTCATTAGTAAGCTGTGTTAAATACGGTAACTCAGGAGTAGCCAAAAAAGGCAATTGTCGATTAAAGTCTGGAGACGAATGTCCTAGATATGAAAGGATAGCTTGGGAAACATGAACTTGCATTCCTGGATAAGGAGGGTTCTGAAAATAAGGAACCTGGTTACCAGAATATGGAGGGTTCTAATAGCGAGCATACAAGTAGGTTTGTTGCCTAGTCCCAAGATGATGATAAATTTGTTGGAATGGTTGGGTTTGGATTTGTTGGGCTTGAAAATGCAATCGATGTGATCCATATATTTCCTTCTCGAGGTTTACATTCCCCCTTGGTATGGGTTCAATTGAGATTGCACAAAATTCTGAATAGTTTGGCCTATCAAAACTTGAGGAGTACCTTGTACAAGCGATTGAGAAAGTGAGGGACCTTGTACACGTTGATGAATCAGGATCTGGGGAGAACCAAACACCGTTGGAAGGTGTTGTAAAGGTTGTCTCACATGTATTTGAGCTTGTTGAGTTGCTAACAGTTAGGAAGGAAATTGTGATGAAGATGGTACAATTTGAGAATTCAACAATCTATCCCAATATGAGCCAGGTTCTATAAGTGAAGTAGGATTCCAAACAATAGAATCCGTTTCAAGATGAGGAGGACTATAACTAAGTGGATTACCATATTTAGGTATACCAACAATAGGTTTCCCCCTAGTGATGGGAGGAGGGGACAATGGAGGCCACTACAATCCAGATGGAGGGTACCCAACATAAAGAGGGTTGTGTTGTTAAGGGTAGATTTGCACACTCACCTAAGGGCTAGCCTACTCCTCTATTGTAGGTGTAGATGGAGGAAGAGGATAAGACCATGTGGCATTCATAAGAGAAGTACCAGACATTATTCCCTAATTGGATGTCATGGGAGAGGTCGAAGGACTTGAAGCCACACCAAAAAATGTACTAGATAATGACTGATAGCCAGGCAGGATGGACAGGCCACCATACAAATTCACTTCTAGTGATGTTACAAACATTAATGAGGATGTGACACCTGATGTATCAACCATATTTGTGGGAATAGGTTAGGAGTTTGAATCAGTTCTAGTTATGGTTAACAATCCTAAGGAAGATTGCTGCGATAAATCCACAAGTAACCCCAAAGAATCAGGTAAAGGAGATTACGTCTGAAGTTTAGGAGAATTGATAAAAATGAAGTCCTTCCCAATGAACATGAGTAGAAGGATGAGGATTTTCCTGAGGGATCTCTTCAATACCTATAATTCCATATGGAAGAGGCTCACCCTTAGTTTCAAGATATATTTGTTCTATTTAAGCCAAAGGAAGAGAGGAGGAAGGTCCCAAAGACTGAGGTAAAGAGTTTTTAGGCTTATTAGGTTCAGTAACCTTAGGAAACAAATTTTTTGACTCAAGGAGGTCGGATTGAATTTCCTCAAGTAATAAAGTTTCAAGGACTTCTGTTTCAATTGTGTCAATATCGCCAACAGGAATAGATGTGATCTTAGGTAAAGAACTCAAAGGGATAGATCATTTTGGCTTATTAATACTGGGTGGAGGGCCAGAAGTAGTTCCTAATGTTCCTAATTTGGTAGCTTCCATTTTCCTATGTCTAAGACGATAGTTAGGAGTAGAATATAGAGGAAGTGTAGGCTTCTTTTGCATTCTAAGCGAATGACAAGGAGGGGCGTTTTTTTCTTCCACGTTGGGCAATAAATTTTAGTAATACAAATGAAATAAATAAAAAAGAGGTTAAACTAGGCATAAAGGATTACCAAGCAATCATGAACTTCAATAGACACCTTGGCGAACTAAGGACTTATTGTACGGTAGCCAATATCGCCGAATGTTGTGTTCGGTGTATCAAGATATACAACGCAATCATCTCAGTTACCTATCGATGGATAAAAACCTATTTGGGACTCCTAAAATATACGCGATGGTACGTGGGAGTGCAATCTGTAGCAGTTTTCTCTAATGGATAACCATTCGATGAGAGTGTTCCCATATCCTTAACGTGTGTGGAGCACCACCAATATACCCGAAGGTACGTGGAGTTAAGTCCTATACACTCGCATATGTGGAAAGTGGTTTGACCCCTGGGATGCAATGCTGGAAAATAACTACAACTCCTACATTTAACAACACGGAACACATCTCTTGCCTATTGTTGAGCGCCAAACTTGCATCTTTCCTACACATTTTTCTAGCTTCCTTCCATTTACCTGAACCTCCTAAGCTGTCAATATCATTGCATATTAGTTATAAAAGAGAATTTAAAGTGGTTTCGTGACTATGTCTTTGTGTTACTGTTTGAACTAGATTTTTGCTTATGAGCTGCGGAATCTTGTCACTTTCCGCAGTTGTTTTTGTTAAAGTCTACATTGCAGGTGTCATCAGGCAGATCGAGCCACATGGGCAAGTTGGAAATGATGTGGACATGGTTTGGGTCCCATTAGTCCAGCTGGATTCGTCAAAGGAGGTTGTAGTCAATGGGGGTCAAGCGGTGGTCAAACAAGAGAAGTCCTACAACAACAGGACTCTATTTCAAGCACGTGAAGAGTTCCATGACCGTTTCTAGATATTTGGAGGAATGCTGACACCTGTAGGTTGACCGCGATGTGGATTCAACAGTTGTTTTTAATAAGATTGCCTAATCTCGGTGACCATGCTGCTAAATCTGTGGAGGTTGTTCTTCACGTGTCCTCTGTTCACGTATTTTTCCAGAAAGACAGTTATGAAACCTTTGTTATAAATAACGTGTCCTGATGTGCATAATAGCTAGCTTTTGATATTTAATTTTCACTGTTAAGAACCAGTGTGTCGTGACACTAGCTTATTGTTGTAACTCTATTTTGAGATATATAGATATGAAGACTCTGTTTTCCATGTCTGCGTGAACATGATTTTGAGTTGATAACCCATTAGTCGAGGTTGCAGAGGGCCCCTGCATACCGAGGTTTCATTTTCCTTTGTTGTTGTATAGTCTTTATGCATCGTTTATTTATTCTCATTGCATATGTTTTATGATTATTCATGTGTGTATATATTTCTAACATGTCACTTTTACTCATCATTTTATAAGTTTTGTTTAACGGTGAGTGTGTGCAGGTTTCAAGATAGAATAGGCAGCTTGGGCATTTGCATATAAATTTCATAATGACTAGTGATATGGAATTGATCCTCTGCTGGTTTTATTTTCCTAGTTTCTTTTAATCTCAGTTTTGTTTTGTTGAGGTTAGTTTTGTTCAATTTTCTTTGATTAGTTAAAGACCAACTTGCTCATCTCATTGACAATTACCTCCAAAAGCCATAGCGAGACTACTGGTGAGGGATTGAAATATGAATGCTGTGAATTGATTTTAGTTTCCTTTTCTGCAATTAGATAATTGAATTGCTCATTTCATTGACAGTTACCTCCGAAAGCCATAGCGAGACTATTGGCGAGGGATTGAAAGATGGATGTTGTAATTTGATTTTAGTTTACTTTTCTGCAATTAGATAATTGAATTGCTCATTTCATTGATAGTTACCTCCGAAAGCCATAGCGAGACTACTGGCGAGGATTGAAAGATGAATGTTGTAATCTAATTTTAGTTTACTTTTCTGAAATTAGATAATTGGATTGCTCATTCCATTGACAATTACCTCTGAAAGCCATAGCGAGACTACTGGCGAGGGATGGAAATATGGATGATGTAATTTGATTCTAGTTTTACTTTCTTTGCAATCTTTGATTTCCTTGAGTACAGTAGCTTAAATTAATTTTCTGAATTTAGACAGTAGCAGAGATGATAGTTTCATAATCAGTAGTTCATGAATTACTTGTTTTGAGTAGCAGTATCTTTTCATTTTTTATTCAAGTGTTATTTTCCACTATATTCTATTTTCTAAAGTGTTAAGTTTTGGGAATCTTTACAAAGGACATAATTTCCTTAAAACCTATAACCATACTTTCCTTCTAGAAACTTAGGAATTGGAATTTCATAAACCAAGATAAAAACCCCCAAAACAAAATAAAAATCAAAAACGACAAAAGTAAGAAATAGGTTATCTTGCACATATAGTGTGCCACACTTCGTTAGCTTATGAATCCCAGATTGACAAATTAATGTAGCAATTTAGGACACACTAAATTAACCAAACATTTTGGCACCATTGCCGGGGACGTGTAACTAGGTAGCCAATTTCTTCAAAAAAAAACAATAAAAAGAAGGGAAAATTGATAACTTCTTGAAGTATGCTCTCCTCTTGCACCTAGTGTGATCTGGAGGATCAGAAAAGAGAGTTATTGGTTCAATAATTTCTTAAGTATGCTCTCTTCTTGCACCTAGTGTGACCTGGAAGATCAGAAAGAGAATTATTAGCCCAAGTTAAAAATAAAAATAAAATGACATGCATAGAGTAAGAGATTCTAGGGGAAGGTTTATAGCTAGAGCCAAGAGTTCGATTTTCACAATTCCAGCTTCTTCAAGGTATAGACAAGATTCACCACCATCTACTCCTAGCCTTAATATTCCTCGAATTCAAGGAGCAGCAGCTAAATTAGAGGATTCTCTTACACTATCTACCAAATCTCATCTAGGAGAAGACCCTTTCTTTACTTCTGCAGGAGAGCATATTGTAATCAAAGAAGTAGAATCACCTGAAGAAGAAAAGGAAGAAACTCCCTCTCATTCACCCTTGATAGAAGAACCAAAGGACTCTGAGGACTCTGAAGAAACTATCATGACAAAGGAAGTAGTAGATGGATTCGGAGGTAGAGGTAGAGGTAGAGGAGGAGGAAATAATGGAGGCAACAATGGTGGAGGTGGAGGTAATAATGGAAGACATAGGGAAGGAGATAACTCATTTGGATTCCCTATAGTTGATGAAGAAACTCATACAACGATGAAAAAAATATCACCATATGTCCTCCCCAAATTTTATGGATTGTGAAGTGAGGATCCTAAAACATTTTTGTTTGAGTTTGAAGTAGTGTGCCGAACTTATGACTATATGGAAGACTCTCGAAAACTCAAACTGTTTCCTTCAACATTAAAGGGAGCCGCTTTGAAATGGTTCATGGGATTAGTCACCCAATCTATTAGGACTTGGAATGATATGAAACAAACATTTTTGGATAGATACCTGGACTATTGTATGCCCACCAATCACAAGGATGAGGTATTCAAAATGGTACAAAAAGAAGACGAAAGCTTGGAGGATTTACTTGAAAGATTTCAATACAACTTAAAAAGAGCAAATATGAGCAACTTAGATGAGGAAAATTTGAAAGCCCTTTTATTGAAAGCCATCTGAGATGAATGGATAGATATTTTAAACATGATGGGAAGGGAGACATCTCTCAACATCCGCTTCATGACATAGCAGAACTATGTGTCCATCTCTCGAGAGGAAAATCTAAAACAGGAAAAGGGCCTATAGATCCTTCTCTTATCAGGGAAAACAAATCTGCAACTGGATCAGTAAGTAAGGAAAATATTGGCAATATGCTTGATGAATTCAAAACTGATATTTTAGGGAGCCTTAGTGAACAACTAGACATCCTTAAAATTCAAAAGAAGCAAAAAGCAGAAACTGATGCTTTAGCCATCTTTTGTCTGAAATGTAGGAAGAAACATGCTCTCAGGGAAAGCCCCTTGGATGCAAAATTTGTAGAAACATGTATCATTTGCTAAGAGAATCATGAGACCAAGGTGTCCTTCAATTCCTCAGCTGAAAGCTGTCTTTCAAGAAGATCCAAATTCAGTAGAATCTCTCTATTTTGTTGCAAGAAGACCTTGGCAGGGGCAACAAAATCAAGGGTTTAACAACCCTATGAATTTTCAACCCCCACCAAATTGGAATCCTTGGCAACAACCTTGGCCCCAACCTCAAAATCCATATCAATCATGGGCACAAGGGATGCAAAATCCTTATGAGAGATTTTCTCAATTTTACCAATATCCTCCATCTTTTTAAAATCAACAAACTCCACAACTTCCAAATCAAAATCCACAACTTTCATTGCCATTTCCTCAACAACAACCTCCTCAACAAAATCCAAATCCTCAACTCATGCTCCTATTTCAACAAAAGACAAATCAACTACCCTCTCAGCCATTACCAAATCCTAGCAATAAAAATCCTCAGAATGCTTACATGATAAAAGGACAACAATTTCCTACCTGTATGATTGTTCCTCTCAATGATGTACAACTCAGGTCTAGTAGAGTTTTAGAGAAACCTTCTATAGAAGTCTAAGAGCAAGACACCTCTAAGGAGGACTCTCTTAAAGTCAATAAATATTCTGAGGAAGCATCTCTTCAAAACTCAATTAGCCAAAAAGAGAAAGAAAAATCAACCACCACAACTCCTATAGTTGAGCAACCTGCACCTTCATCCACACCTCCTTTCCATGAAAGATTACAAATTGATAAAGGGGTGGAAAAACAAATTTTGTTGCCTGACTATGATTTTGTAGATGAATTGAAAAATGTCTGTATCAAGATTCCCTTGCTACAAGCCATTAGAGAGATTCCTATTCTAGCAAAAAAAATAAAGGAGTTGAGTCTCAAAGACCGGAAGGAACCAGAGATACAAGAAGAATTCCACTAGTAGGAAAATGCATATCATGATGGGAAAAATTACCATGCAGAAGTATGTAGACCAGGTAGTCAATTGTCAAGACACATATAAATGGGATAGAAATTCAAAAACACATTGATTGACTTAGGGGCTGCTATCAACATTATGAGTAGACAGACTATGGAACAACTTAAACTTCCTAATCTCCTCTTTACACCTACTTTACTGCAACTTGTAGATAGATTAATAATCAAACCAGATGGTGTATTAGAAGATATTTCGGTCTCCTAGATTCTTGGGAATATCCAGTAGATTTCATGATTTTGACTCCCAGGAGTAATCTAGGAGGGCACCCACTTATCTAAGGAAGACCTTGGCTAACCACAGCTGATGCATTCATTAGCTGTACATCTGGGGATATATACATTTCTAATGGTAATTCAATAAAGAAATTCAATTTGTATCCTCTAGCAAAAGCAATCACAGAAGTAGGAGACAATGAATGGGTTGATCATGAGGACACTATACAACCTGTCTTTACCATTTCTGAAATTAGTGAAGATAGTCAAATTTTGAACACGTTGGAAAATTTTGAGACATCTTCAGAATATGACCCCACACAATTTCATTTGGATTTTGACATTGAATATTTATCATCAAGACAAATGTCTCTTTACTCTATGGAAGAGTTCGATAGTTCTACCATTGAGATTTTTCCAGGAAAAACATTGAATATCAACAAAAATTTGGAAAAGTCACAACAGGAAGAACTAACCAAAATCTTGCAAAAAAATTCTACTGCATTTGCATGGGAGTATACAGATATGAAAGGTATTGATCCTAAGGTATTGTGCATCATTTTTCTTTTTTCAGATTTTCATTATCTATATTGAGGAAAATAGGGTAGACCAATCAGGAAAACCTCAGAGAGGATGAATTTCCAATCTTAGGGAGATAGTGAAAGAAGAGCTCCAAAAACTACTCAATGTAAACTTCATTTATCCAACTTCAGATAGCCGATGGGTTTCTCCTTTGGTTATAGTACCTAAAAAGAATGGTAAATCGAGGGTATGCCTTGATTACAGGGAATTGAATAAAGCAACTTTGAAGGATCACTTTCCTTTGCCTTTTATCGATCAAATATTAGATACATTAGTAGAAAAAAAGTACTTTTCATTTCTGGATTGTTTTAGTGGTTATAATCAAATTCAGGTAGCACCCGAGGATCAAGATAAGACCACATTTACCTGTCCATGGAGAAATTTTTCCTATCGAGTGCTTTCTTTTGGATTATGTAATGCACCCGCAACATTCCAAAGAGCAGTACTAGGAATTTTTTCTGATCTAATTCATCATTGTGTAGAGGTTTATATGGATGATTTTATAGTTTATGGTGACTCATTTGAAGAAGCATTAGAAAATTTGGAAAAAGTACTTGTAAGATGTAAAGAAACAAACCTTTCATTAAGCCATGAAAAATGCTTTATGATGTTTATTGAAGGTATTGTTTTAGGATATCATATTTCAGGGGATGGGATTAAAATTGATAGATCAAAAGTTGAAGTCATCTCCAAGTTTCCTATTCCAAATTGTCAAAGAGATGTTAGAATTTTTCTAGGATTTACTGGATACTATAGAATATTTATAGAAAACTTC